>ML179447.1:66813-87534 GCA_004369135.1 Dendrothele bispora CBS 962.96
TGAACAACCTCTCATAATCTATTTCCAGTCATTCGACAGCAGTATGCCTCGGAGTATACATCACTGATCTCACTCTGATACTTCACCATCTTTTCCTCGCAACCTTGGTATGTGAGCCACCCCGTCCACTCACACCCGAGCTTGTAGATGAAACTTTGCGATTGTATCAGAATGGGGAAGCAAGCAGGATCCACAGGGATGTTCTGGGAGCAATAGGCAGGGTACCATCAAACCCAGAGCGGAAAATCGCAGACTTGATCAAGTTTGAAGTCACAGGGGGGAGGGAATGGGATGAGGACCATCTATAATCATACATGTATTCAAATGTTGTAATCAGTGTTCTGGTATACTCAAAAATCGAAATGTCCATGAAGAGGCCGAAGCCAAACACCGACATCGTAATTGGCCGTCTCGGCACGGGCCAGGGCTTATTAGTTTTCATGCCCGTGACGTTCTTTCTTTAGGATCCACGTTACGCGTTACGCCTCGACCTTTCCTTGTAGACTCGAACTACCCGCCTCTGTAACACTTCACCGGCACCCTCAACTCTTATCGCGAACGACTCGCTCGGGTCCACTTTCCTCGTAAACTCGGGCCGACTCGTAACCCATAATTGTCTGTGTTGCAAGTCAACCTACTTTTCGCGTCATTTTCTCGACCTTCACTCGACCTTCACTCGACCCTCTATACTTCAAGCTTCTCAACGTGGAAGTGCCCGCACTCCTCTAGGATTTGATACTAGCAGTCCAGGTTTCATTTCCTTGTTTGACGCGGACGGGCCTGTATTGTTGACCAAGATGGATGAATGGGCTGGCTGAATACGGAGATCCATAGGGAGGGTAGGGAGGGTAGGGAGGCGGCGTGGACTCGCGAATTCCTGCTGGTACGTACTTTGTTCTAAGGATACGATTTACTACCCCGAGACGCCCGCTCCCTACCCTACCTCCTCTTAATATAGATGTCCACCGGTCAATCCAGGCGGTACTTACCACCGTGAATCTTTGCTCACCTATTATGGTTGATTTTTAAAGGTGTCTTTATAACAGACTAATCGTCTCGGTAAGTGACCTTCTATGCCCCATTTCCGCTCCGTGCGCAGGACCCCAGGGCTGTCCGCTATTTGCCTCCGTGGCTTCCATCTGGTCTACATGACCAACTTTTCTCATCTTTATTTGTATATAGTTGTATTGTCTTATTTACTGTTTTCCGTACTACATATAGATGACTCAGGCGCCATTTCTCCCAATCTCTTTTTCGCCGAGTCATCTAGGTGTGTAACGATACCTATCTATAAAGTTCTTGTACTCATCTCCTTTTCGCCGAGTCATCTAGTTATCACTACTATACTCTTGTACTCAAGCTCGCGTTACCCTCCCACCCTTCCCCTTTTATTACACATATAGTAGCATACCGAGTCGAGCCATTCCCTACTTGGAGGCACCGCTGCGATTCAGGGCGCCTCCACCTTTCAATATCATTCAGGAGGCATCGCTGCGATTCAGTGTGCCTCCGTGTTCACCTATCTTTTCTCTGGGACATAATTCAACGAACCGATAGACGATTAGACAACAATAATACCTCGACCTTTCCTTGGGTACTCGGATGCCTTCCCCCGCACATTCATACATATGAACAAGGGATGCCGTTGTCCGTCTCAACGGTGGGATAAACGTTTTTGAGGGGCACACCGTATTTAGTCGATTATGATGAGAGGTGTACATTGATAACCATTCTAACTTTCCCCTAGCGGGGCCGCCCTTCCTTTCCCGCCTTGTTTCTATCTTCCCCTCTTCATTTAAACTTGTGAATTGATGCACATTACAAGAGATGCGAGCTGATTGACCTGAGTCGGAGTCTTCGTTGCTCGATACTAGTATTAACTAAGTACAGCTCAAGATCATACGTGGGTTTTATTAACCTCATGACTACCATCCATTTCAAGTCCTCGTCCCTACCGAGTGATTTTTCGTGCTCTTTTGGTACCCATATGTGTTGGAACATCTGAAAACACTGATAAGATTTTTTTCAGGCATCCAAATCATATTACTGGATTAGATAGATAGATACATTTAATGTTACTTGGGCAACATGAAAAACAGTGTGTCTCTATCAATTCGCTCTTATCGTGCTAGTGACCCCTTCATCTAGGAACTCGCTACGCGGAGTCCACACTTTTCCACCCACCACCGGTCCAATCTAACCTCTTCCGTAGACCGTCACAACATCGGTATAAACGATAGCAACCCTTGTTTGATTCTGTGAGGCCAGCTCGCATGCTGAGAATTGATCATCGTCATGAGCCGCGAGTTGGAAATGACGGAGTAGCAGGCGTAATTACGCGCATTGAAGACAACTTACAATGGGTCACTATTTCCAAACCCGAACTGATTATAAAGGTTTGCCAAATCCGAGCCATGAGCACTGTTTTGACTGGGGTCAACACAACGAGTCAGCGTGCCACTTTGAAATTGTACTAAGTCTCCGGCATCACGAGTGAAGCCATCCAAATAGCATTGCAAATTAAATTAAAGCGGTTTAGCGAAAGACTATTGGGGGGTGGACCAGGACTATTTATTGATCATTTTGGAGCAGAGGTTTCTCCAAATTTACATGACTCCACAAAAGCACAAGATTTTCTGAGTGGAAAGTACGACAAAATACTCGTTACCGAGTTGGATAGATATTGGATCGTTAGATACATTAAGTGCTACTTGAGCAACATGAAAATCTTGGGAGTGTGTCCCTCTATCCATCCACTCTTGTTATCGTGCTAGTGAACCCTCCGTCTGGATGGCCGCTACGCGGAGTCCACACTTTGCCACCAACTACTGGTCCAGTCTCACCTCTTCCGTAGACTGTCATGGTCTGATTAGCATCGGTATAAACGATAGCAACCTTGTTCGATTCTGTAAGGCCAGCTCGCATGCTGAGAATCGATCGTCGCCTTGAGCCGCGAGCTGGACAGGATGGAGTAGCAGGCGTAGTGCGGAAACGGTAGTCTCCCGTGGATTCATCTGGACATGCTAGAGTACCTTGGGTGGCAAGACTATCACATAGAGGCGAGACCGGCATTATGGTCGGAACACCGACAACTGCATAAAAAGGTCAGTTTCAAGACTATGCCTAAGGATTCGAATTTCACGGGTTCAAACTTACAGCTGCAAAAAATTGTAAGCATCAAAATCCATTATACGCACTAAAGATAACTTACAATGGATCACTGTTCCCAACCCCAAACTGACTATAAAAGTTTGCCAAATCCGAGCCATGAGCACTGTTTTGGCCAGGGTCAACGCAACGCGTTGTGCCACTTTGGACCAAGTCCCCGGCATTACCAGTGAACCCATCAGGATAGCACTGTAAATTAGATAGCGCGATTTAGCGGTGATATAATGAGTAGATTAATACAATGCTCCTTACCCCAAGCCCTCCATCAAAGGTACTTGCATACGGAAATTCGTCACAGTCTCTGCCGGAGGGACAATAATTGTTGTTTCCACAACCAATAGCGGTACGGCGCCGGTTGTCATCCCCGGTGTCTCCAGCGGTCTCATCGCGATGAAGAGTTACGCTGTTCAAGTCATGACAGGTGAATGCGTTACAGTGATTGTCGCAGCTATAAAGATATCAATGTTTTTTGTCAGATTTTTTACTGGTGTGACGAATAAGTAAAACTCACACGTCTGGATAATTTGCACAGTTTAGTTGGAATAACGGAGGTGGGGTCTGTGCGAGTACAACACTGATCAAAGTAGCAACGATGGAAATGGTGAGTTTGGACATGGTTCGAAGAGGATGGTGATCACTGCAGTGAGAAAGCGAAGGCAGAGTCCTCTTTATATAGCATAAATTACTCCTCCAAGAGCGGGAGATGATGTTGTGTCCTGTAAGAAATTATTCAATAAGATGAGCTATCCGCTCCAATACTAGTACTAGTATCTGTTTTGATAGGCATATTGGTGTAAGAAGCTTGTACCGATTGAGACGGACTGAGACGGTGGACCATTGCTTTGCTTGGAATCAAGAAAAAAAATCGAACTCCGGATATCACCAATCAAATTGCTTAATTCACTGCTGTGCAGTCCTTCGGCATATACAGCTTGCCAATCAAGAGCTACTACATATGGTCTCATAGATGGACTGAATAAAATGTAATGATAGACTCAAGAAAATCACGAAACAAAACAACACTAGTGCAAAGTGTCCTCTAAGTTGATTAAATCCGTTTCATAGTTCTCAGCTGCGAAGCGGACTCGGGGTAGGATAATTCTGTTGAATGGAACTCTAAGCTCAAGATGTAGAGCGTATTTCTCTTGGCCGTTACAGCCGTTTTCAGAACGATAGGCCGTCCCAAATCCCCCTTCGCTCAGCGCGCACAAGACTTTTCCATTGAGAAGTGGAGCAAATTTGCTTCCGATTACTTCAGGCAAATAGAGGATGGCTTTGCCGAACAAGTGGAGGGTAAATTGGAGTGGCCTATCGTTCTGAAAACAGCTGTAGATCATGGGCTTTTATCTTGAATCGAAGTAGTCTAAGTGTGTGGAGCATCAAAAAGTTTCATAACATAAAGTTGTAGATGCTGACCATGATTAGCCCAATGAACCAATCCATCAAAACCAGATGCGTCGGATTCAATAAGGCTTAGCCAAATGGAACTTAAGAGCTTAAGCTTGCGTCTCGAAAAAAGCCAGGGTAGAGATGGTTAGCAGGTAAGCGCCAAAAGGCACTGAATGCATTAAATCCATGGCGCTTTGAAGTGCGCTCATGAAGGAACTACTTTTTATTTAACGATGAAACCAAACGTGTTACTTCAGTAGTAAGTACTAAAATAAAATGGTGACTGAGATAAAAACAACGGCCAAGAAAGAAATTATGCGGATGATTCCGAAACGCATCGCTAATGGCGTCATCATCCTCATCATCCTGGAGCAACGGTTCAGCAAATTATTCAGCTACAACATGTTCCGGCCCAATCGCGATAAATCTAACGATTGGCAAGTTTCCCCAAGCACTCTCCTCCCTTTTCTCACTATGCCAGAACGCAAAATCGCCCTCTACGTCTCCAGTTCGGCAGTTACTCCTGAGTGTCAAGCTCAGATACATCACGATTTTGACACGGCACCAAGCGTTAGTGGTGGCCAGGCTTCTCCGGGATGGATCGAGTTTGTTCCCGAAAGCAAAACTTGGTCCGTGGGGCTGTCGCCTGAAGCCATCCACACCAAGCATTCAGAACAATTTGTACCCCGTTATCCACGTCGACCCGTCATCATCCTTGACGAAAGGACTGCTCGAGATGGGAGTGTTCTTGTGGTTTCACCTGTGGTGAACGAACAGACCAATCAGTTTGAATACTCGGATTTGAGATTTGTATCTCGAAGGGTACCAGATGCAGCTATGAACCTGGTGATTGGAAACCAAACGTTGGCAGAGGTTTGTCAACGGTTACTATAACCTGCTTGTCACTGACAGGGCACTCTATTCAGTATAAATATCATGTTGACGAGGATGGAGTATGGCGATGGTTCAAGAATTCCACTGTTCCGAATCCAGATACTTGAATACCATGATGTACTTAGATATTCTTGTATTCAAATAAACCACACGTGGAGCAATTTTACGACTAGAGGGTAGGTCTGAAGATAATCAGAAGATTCATATAACATTTACACGTTGCTGTAGACATGTCGAGAAATACAAGGAGTGAACATGAACATTGGTGTATGGCGAATATATATGGGGACATGTTTTTTCAGTAAAATTCCGTGATTTAAGTCCGGGACAATACTCTCCAGTCCAATTAGCCGTTGATGTGATCAACTTCCTCCTCCATACCACCCCACAACATCTTGGTGATCGTGTCCTTGCTGAATGGTTTGCTCGGATCGTACAAAGTCGTGTCTGATACAACAAAACGATTAATTACCGTCAATTTGCACGTATATATTCGAAGCCAGCACGTACCAGTGATATCCTAGAACACGGTATTCATTAGCCAAAAATTTAACAATATAGATCTATAGTCAATGTCAACTCCTTACCATATTTTCCTTTAGGAAAGTATCGAGCTTCTTCAGCGCCTCTGTCGCACCGAGATCATTTCCAATCTGTACAAACTGAATCCCCAGCATCCGGTTGTCAAATTGAAGCCGCGAAAGTCTCAGAGCGGCCTCGGAGATGACAGGTTCGACTTTATCAGCTAAATACACGAACGAAGAAAAATAAATAAGTTCCAAGTACCTGTCAAGATGTGCGCGTGTTACTTACTTGGTTCACCATCTGTAATGACAACGATATTGATCCTCTTGGTGGGAATGATTTGTGCCTCGATTCGAGGGATATATTTGTCGAGAACACTGCGTAGTCGGTATCCGGTAGGAGTGTCTCCTAAAAAATTAAGTCAAGTAAATAATGGAATTATCGCAGAACAAAAAGATACGAAAATACCATCAGGCTCAACTTCATTAAAAAGTCGGACAACCTCAGCTCCGGTCTAGTTAAGGTCTGTAAAATGAGCTACATCCCGGATCAGGAAGACGCACCGTAATGTTCTCTCCATAATTAGCGTCATTAAGGAAGTACAAATCTACCCCGTCAGCATCACGCTTAGAAGCTTCTTCTGCAACGGCAGAGAGAGCTTCACGAGCTTGGGTCCAGAGTTTACCACCCATCTGAAAAAATTATTGATCAAAGAATTCACAGAGTTTAGTGCTGACTTACCGTATCGGAATCATCTACAATGAAGACGATATCCATAGGGAGACTAGGAGGTGCCATTAATGGAGCTGCGAAGGAGTAGACAAACGCTGTCGGTTCAACAAGAACTTCATATTCTCTAGCGACTCCAATCTATCGGGTAACAGCGCTTTTGTCAGGTCAATGTCAAGTCCGCTGAACCTCCACTCACCTGGCTCTCATTCTCCATAATTTTGACTTCTTTGGAAAAGGCTGTTACGGTCCCAAATTCTACATTTCGAGTGTTTAGATGGGTCACTTTCATTAAAAGAACCGACGTACTCATTTCGTTCTAATTCAAAAGAAAAGAAGGTCAGAAAATACTCCGCGTCTAATCTTTTTTTGTGCCACTATACCTTATACATAGTGCGGAAAAGGAAAGTATCATGACCATTCACTTTGCCGCAAGCAAGCGCATTAGACGGGAAGAAGCCGTTCTCGACAAGGACCTGAGTATATCAAAGATCGCGTTTGAGCCCATACTAACGTTGAATAGAAAAGGTATAATAGCACACACCCAGGCGTAAGGATTTAGAAGGTTCTGGTTTACTGGAGCATTTATGGTGGCCGTCAGACCTTTGGCGCTCTCTTTCCATTCAGCTTGAGAACTGGGAATTACGGGAGCCAAATGTGATTGGGTACAATGCTGTTGCGTCTCACGACTAGACGCTCCAGCGGTCTTTCTCTTCCAAGCGCTTTGCAACGCGTGGTCAAGCCGGGAGTCAACCGTTTGCAATGGGGTTTGGGAAGGGTCAGAAATGGTTATGCCTGGATGAGTTGATAGGAGATTCAGCAAGACGCCAACATAAGACTTTTCGATTCCTCTCACCAACAATGTCCTAAATATAAGATTTAGTGTTTCGATTCATTAGAAGAGGTCCGGGACTTGTACGTACCGGAATGTCATATTTCTGAGATAGTGATTTCAGACCTCTCAAAGAGTTGGCTTCGACTGGGTCGTTACCCAAGTGAATGAAATGGATGCAAAGCTGGCCTTCCGAGATATTCGCATTCTTTAAACGTTGTCCTGCACTGACGATCACTGATTCGAGTTTATCGTCAACTAATGAAGGAAAGAGAAATTAGCGTTCTTCCGAGACACGGAGGGTCGACAAGACGTACTCGGGGCCCCATCAGTGAGTATAAAGACATTAACAGGTCTAACAGGTCTCGTCTTATCCTCGAGTGACGGGATATAGTCATCAAGAGCCTCTTTGAGTTTTTCTGCAATCAAAATGTCACCTATAGATTCAACTTAGTCGTCAATAGTCTCAAATTAGACATTTTTACACCCACCAGTGCCGGAGACCTGGCCGAATGCTTGCTCAAGCACTTCATATTTCTAGAAGAACACATGGAAGGACACGTTGAAAAAATGTTAGTCATGAGAAAAAGAAAGTACCCTACAGTAATCTTTTTGTGACCCTCTTTTTGGTTGAAAAAGTGCAAATCCATCAGAGAAAATGACGGTCTGTTTTAATCAGATTAAAATCTTTATAATCCCAAAATCCTCAAAACTATCTCAGTATATTTTAATCAAGGTTTTAGTGGATCACTATTATCCTAACTTGATTAAAATCATTAAAATAGTTTAGGACTCTACAACCATTCTCATAATTATAATTGAGTTTTAAGGATTATAATCATAAGAATTATTGAGGAGTCTAGAATCATTTCAATAGTTGAAACTTAATTATAATCAAGCTTGAGGGTTATGATCATAAGGATAGTTGCCAGAATTATTTTTATAAACACTAGGCATTTACAATTGCATGCTCTTAACAATCAAAAGTGTATCCAACTGAAGATATGAGAATACTAAATTAGCACATCGATACTAGTGGGAACATCAGAAGTGGACAACGAGGCTAATTACATGGTCAGCTACAAAACCTATGAGTGCGCAGAGAGCGAGCGTGTAATGAACAAGTCAGAGGGTGGGAAAAAATACTAAGACTGAGATGGATGCGTTGATGCAGGAATGAAATTGGAACCACTTGGGGGGGGGGGAGTCCAAGGTCTACGAGTGGGCAGTGAGCATGATGCTGTAATGTTTGCTAGTAACGCCGGCCCTATGAAATTGAGTCACGAGCTCCATCAAGATACCAATGCATCACGAACATTGGACCTATATAAACAACTTAAAACAAGTAGAAGAAGAATTTCCTCACCGATGGAGAACTTGAATTGCTGTCCATGTATGCGCACTAAGATCAAGTATATGCGCACTGAGTATATGCGCTCGGATGTCAAATATACGGTGAATATAGACGTACACGTGGTTTTATCATGTACGCTCTTCGGTGAAAGATGGTAGGAAAAGGATTGTCGGGTATAAGAGATCCATTTACGTCCTGTAACAAACACAAACCTCCTTGCCAAGAGCCGAGAAGAGAAGACTTCAGTAAGAGAGATGTGTGGAAATAAAGCGTAAAAGAAGTAATCACGGTGGCGTACCTTATCCCAAGATACTGGTCACCGCATACGAAGTCTTGCATGTGCGCATATATGCATATATGAACGTACCGGTACTACCTTCCTCAGTCCAACAACTTATGCTTGCTTAGCATGCTCGCGATCAGAGGATATAATCGATTTCATTTCCTAACGGTCCCTGTAAAATCTTGAGGCTGTTCTTGAAGCTCCTCTCGCCGTCGAATTTGGTCCAGGGCGAGGCTGTCCAGTGTTGGAGGTATGGTGATATGAACAGATGACCACGAGAAGCTACTCCAAGAGCCCCAGACACCACCTCTAGTAGTGTCGCCCATGGTACGACCACAAGGGTTTCTACGGGGCATGGAGAGATGGTGGTGGTCGAAAGGAAAGAGGAATACGATCACGGGGTTGCTCCGCACGCGACTTGACGCGTGACGTGGCATTACGAGGCCCTTTAGGGACTCGTCCTTACTTTGCCGTACTAGATGCTATCCCCTTTAGGCACCCGGTCCGGCACAGATTCATTACCGCAGGTTGGCCTCGTATCTGCCATCGCTTCCTTCTTTGATAGCTGACACTTGGTAACGATTCTACGAATCCAGAATGCACACGAATATCCCCTCTCAGGACACAGAGGTATCCTTTCCAACACCTGAAAATGCGTAAACCTCATCTAAACACACGTCTGTCGCCGCCCTCAGAAGAGTTATGTACCAGACCCAAACTTGAAACGCATCAAGTGGTCAAGTTAATGCAGATTTTGACGCACCCGGGTACGTCTCCGTGATTTCTGAACTAAAAACGTCATATTTCAGAACTTTCACTCTGAATGCAGTCTCGCTCGATCCACCAAATAATGTGTTTTTCACCAGTGATTCGATAGAAGTAACACTACATCCTTGGGACCTAGAGGATAATGCTAGTACTCCCCTGCTTCTTCCACCCAGGGGTTGACAGAAAGAAGAACTGCGCCTGAAGAAAAAACGTCGACCCATGAAAGCGTGAGCATGGACCAACGAGCTAGGAAGGACTGGTCAACCTTTACCAAAGGTTGAATACACCTAGTACTAAATACCACCTTGTGCCAGAAATAAAGTATGAAGTATGAAAACACGTAGCAAATACTAAGATGTTTGAACAAAATATTATGCTCCAAGCGTAGGTTCTCCCTTCACCAAGAAGGAGAGTGATTTCTCTCGCCAAGAGAGAAAGAAAGAATAAAGGAATAGAGCTATAATGACGACCTTTCAAGTTAAACAAACAAGGAAATCCGAGTGTAGGCCAAGTAGAAAGAGTAGAGAGACAACACGGTAGAGAGCAAAAATGCGATGTTAGCGTTTACACCCTAATTTGCAAAGCATTGATGACGTCGTAATTGAATTAATCGGCGATGTCGGGGAGAGCAAGTTGGACAGAACCGCTTTTGTTTGAGGGTTGGGTCAGAAGAGGAGAGGGGAGGGAGATTTCAGTGTTGGGTGAGGAGAAGAGGGCTGAGACCTACGTTAGATAGATAGAAAAGTGGGGAA
The DNA here is from genome assembly GCA_004369135.1 of Dendrothele bispora CBS 962.96. Lineage (NCBI taxonomy): Eukaryota > Fungi > Basidiomycota > Agaricomycetes > Agaricales > Dendrothele > Dendrothele bispora. Next base: position 77,508 of record ML179447.1, read on the forward strand.
GGATGTTAGGGGATCTTTCTATAGAACAAAGTGGGAAGTGTAAAGATAGATCACTAACCTCTGCTAGTCCCTCTTCCTCCACCGATAATGTGTATCTTATACATATGTCTCATCCATTCTCTTCTGCATTCTTGCGAGGACTGATGATGCCAGAAATATGGGAAACGCAAGGGAAAGACTGAGAAGTGTTTGCAATACAGCAGAGGAATGGATCTTCCAGCTCCAAAGACGTGGCGGAGGGGTAGGAGCTGGCATGCAATGACAATGTAACAGATAAAAAACGCGAGGATGAGGAGGGAAAGAAGACCTCTTAACACATGTTGTCGGTTTGCGGCTCATGTGAAGGGCCATTCAAGTGGGGCGGGGAGTTGAACAGAGGTTTGTAGTTCAACTATGGCCCGGAGAAAGATAATAAAATTGGAAGGTTAGTTGAAATTACCAGTCGATGGATATCAATCAAACGCCGCAGCAAATAGAAATGGAAATGACTACAACATGTACTCGGTCAACAGACCATTGTAAAGGAGTATGTACTAGTATATCCATCTTGAAACCAGCTTTTTTTTTTTACTCCTAGCCTATACTTAGAAATGAAGAGGGTGAGAAAATTGAATTGAGCCTGAGGTGGAAACAAATCAAAATTGGGGAGAAGGGAGGATGATTTAACCTTGGTCCTGAGGATGGGTAAGTCAATGACATTGATCAGTTTGGGCTAGAGGCATTAGGTTATGGAGACTTTTGATCTTTTTGTCAATACTAGTCAGTTGGGACTAAGCCACATACTTATGACTTGATTTGAATTGCTAAAATGATTACTGGTGTTGAAATTGCTAGAATTATCATTAACATTTAAATGATGCCCTATGTTATAATGTGGTTGTGATTACCCCACATTATTATAATCTAATTCTACTCACTGAAATGATTTTGTCCTAATTATAATATGGGGAATAGTTACAATAGATTTAATCAGATTATAATTGGATTGAAATGAGGTGGCTGGATTATAACATTGCAGTGGATTATAATCATTGAAATGGGGTTAAAATGGAGCGTCATTTTCTCTGATGTCGAAGCCGCTAGTCTCGAACTTGTTACACGTCTTTGCAACGTTAGAGAGAGCGATTTGAACATTATTCAAATGGACCTCAGTCATCTGACAGAAAGCGTCAACATCCAATACGACCTTCAAACTGAGAAGGGACCCACAGAATTTGAATCATTGACGATAAAGACCATGTCCATATCAGATGAGATCCGAGCCTCAATAGGTAGGAACGAGTATTGAGGAGGCATAGAGGTCTGCACAAGTACTTCGTACTGGGTCACCTAGTAGCGCAAAGAAGATCAAGACACGTATCAAGCGAGAACGTCGTCTGTCATACCTGGTGTTCTTTACCGCTTTTTTCAGAGATCAATGCCTCGAAGCCTCCTGAGGTGATATGAACTTTGCCGACATCTGGCTTGGGATAAGGGATTCTACCGAGGAGAAATGCAGCAACACGTATTCACTCACAAAGTTGATTCTAGATTCTCGTACCCATCAGCCAATAAGACAACCAACTAATCAGAAAAAAAAACGGACTTCAAAAATGCTCCTACAGAGGAACCAGGGTTGATCATTCTTGCTCGCAAAGTTGATTGCATTTTTTGGAAAGGCTTCGACACTTGAGTTTGATACGAAGCTCTGCAAAACAAAAAAATCCAACTTTATTCACTACACAGATCATAAGGTTGTTCAAAAAAGCACTGACCCATGCTATAGGGCTAGTCTGGAGATGATCCTTGGAGTACAAGGTTTTCGTAAATTGTTGTGATTGCTGAGCCCACAGCTTCTTTTTTGAGAGTAAGGGCCTGTGCTGAACAAGAAAGTGAGGTCTGGAAAGAAACAAAGGGACTCGGATTATCGACTTAGACTGACCTGAGTTTGTAAAGAGTGGGACATTGCTTATATATGCTACGGCCGGGGGAAGGTAGATGCGTTGGCTCTGAGAGGAACTGGGGGAAGCTGATTTCAAAGTGCCCTTTATAAGCACTCTGAGAAATCGCGGAGTCGAAAATAACTATCAGTTAGTCCATCTAGAGGGTGGCCATGAGGAGATGTACACAGAACATCTAGAGTGATCATAGATTCAAAATGAGAGTTACCTATCAAGTCCGTCAAAAGAAAGTTCAATGTAACTTTGAATGCACCACTACATGGAACCTCTCTTGGAATAACGGACTTCTGGAATCCAACAGATATCGATAAGGAGAATGGTGCAAAAGCGGAGCTAATGCCACCAGTCCAGCGGCACCCGGAAGGTTGATTCTGTGACCCTTAAGCTCATCGATTTACCCTAACTGATTTAGAAATGTAGTAAGCAGCGCATGTCTTGTATCATTTTATACTTATCTATGAATCTCATTATTCTAAACTAAAACAATGTTCGAGGTTTCAACGCACACTCAGTAAATGACAAACAAGTCTCATCGTATCACAGAACGTTCAGTACGTGTTCGTAAAAGAGGATAGAGCTACTATATCAGAATATCGGTACCTGTAATTCACCATTCGCTCTTCACAATCGACGAGAGTTCAATATGATATTTGCACCCTGAAGGAAAATCGAATCAGTCACCAGTTGTAAAAGACAGATCTCGGAACGGACCTTTTCACCAACCATATAAACCGTAGAAGACTAGAGATATGATAAGTTAGATATAATCTATTGATTGAAAAACCGTTACCATATGTGCGCTGACTGGGAATGGAATTATAGATGCATCTGGTAAAGAAGTCACAAAGTTACGCTTATGCCTGCCTGCCTGCCATCTAAATGGAACTATACTTACCAACGACTCTGACGTTTGCAATACCGTATACCCTCAGATCGGTGCTCACAACTCCACCTAGCTCCTTCGGAAGCATAGCCATAGTCCCAACTTCATGATTATCGCTCGCAACAATACCGCGAAGCCACTGCTCGATCGCTTCTTCTCCTAGAACATCGTCCCCCGGAGCAAATTCTCCAGTGTAGAAGGGTCTCAGTTGATCTCCTGTGGACATCTTTCTGGCTAAATTGATCCCGCCTACCATAGCTGCGACGTCGATGGGGTGTGACCAGTACGCGGGATCAACCAGAGGGAACGTTTCTGGATCAGAAGAGGCGATATGCGTACGACCCCGCGAAAACGGTGCGTATAGTACAGAACTTTGAAATGATTTCACTTTTCATAAAGGTCTTTCTCAATCTTTTTCTATAGAATCGACTTACCTTATGGTCGTAAAATTTCTCATTGGACGGTCGGCGACTCCTAGTGGTCCTTGATATCCAGGAACGATGCACATTTCTAATGGTAAAGCCTCATCATTGCGGTACAGCTCGATCAAAAACTGATGCTGAGATTTTATGGCTTTTGCCAGACCGGGGTTACCATTGGAAAAGGCTGTCGCGTAGTGTTCAATATTTGCTTCTGCTTGAGAAAGGAGATCTTCGAGGCGGGAAGAATTAAGTATATCAGAGGGGGCTGCGAGCCCTAATGAGCTTGGTCCTACGATTCCAGAGTATAGACCTAGAAATGATTACAGTTCAGCGAATCTCCAAGTATAGCTAAATGAAGTGTTACCTGTGCGGTTCTCATGCCAGAGAGCTAATTGTTCTTCCATGAAGGCGGAGTCAAATAAACCTTGATCTTTGGTCAATCTATTACCCTTGTTATTGAATTTTCGCCGAGGATTGGGAAGATATACTGACATATTTTGGGCAAATGCATTGACCCAACTGTGGGCATGGTCTAAACGGAGTCATCATGAATGATACGCCAAATCAAGAACAGATCTGAACAAACCCGCTAAATTTTCACCAACTGTTGGAAGATCCAAGACGGCACGGATCCCTACGTTCTCAAGAATTCTGTTTGCCGTCTGTAAAAACAAGAAGAAACCTGTTGGAAACACAGACTCACGTAGTGTTACCTACGCCAGAAAGTTCCATGACTTTTGGGGTACCAATTGTTCCTGCAGACATAACCACTTCTCCAGTCACATTCATGATAAAAGTTTTTTTTTCAAGTGTATATTCAACTCCGGATGCCACCAACTCTGAATCAGAATTCGAGGAAGTATTCCAGAGTAGACGAGTGACGGTGGCATTGGTCAATACATCCAGATTGGGTCGGTCCGTGAACGGCGTGTAGAATGCACAAGCAGCCGAGCAACTTGATCAAAGGTTAGATAGTACTGAAGATCACCGCAAAGAAGAACTGATACCGTGTGTTATTTTGTGGGTCGATCGACACCGGAGTAACACCTACACTATTTGGTGCTATATTACCATCATCCAGATCAGCCTTTTCTTTAAGTCCCAGCTTTACGGAGATCTCTCGCCATAACCGGAATTGCTCTAAAAAACTGTTAGGAAATCCAACTTTTACTCTTCCTTGGAACCCATGTACGTCAGCCTCGAACTTTGCACCGTTCGAGATCTGGAAGGCGTTAGGAGGGGTGAACTTTTCATAACTTTTAAAATAAGGAAGAAGACTGTTCCATGTCCAGTCGGAATCGTTATTAAGGGCACCCCAGACGTCATATTGCTGTTTCCCCGCCCGTGGCTGAGGGAAATAATCGATCGATGAACAACTTAGGTTCAGCGTCGCCATTGAAGTCACAGTTATGTAACTCACAAAGATCATACCGTTGATAACAGTGCTTCCTCCGAGAGCCTTACCGCCGTTGACGGTGAGTGTACGATTGTTGAGATTCTTTTGGGGAACTGTAGGATACGCCCAGTTCAAGCCAGCAGGTGCTTGGCCAACAAGTCCCGGTATATACACCTTGGCAATGTCAGTGTAAGTATCATTTGTCAAGGCCGGCTTTGGACAGGTTAAAAGGACGCACCTCTTGAATGTTCTCGGCGTTGATTCCTGCTTCGATCACGAGTACTTGGATAGAACGTTCCTCTGTCAAACGGCTCGCAACAGTAAGACCCCTTGACAGATCCAAATTAAAAATGAGGTGAATCAGTGAAGTTTCAGAAACGTTTACTTACGCTGTCCCTCCACCAACTATGATGTAGTCATAACTTTTCGCACAGACCGAAAGAGTTCTGTATGCAAGCGCTCCAAGAAACGTTGGCAACAACACGCGCATTCCTAGATAACGGCGAGAGAAGGGCGATTGTGAGTGTTTGGATAATTCACAATCAAGTTGTATATATAGCTGAAGAGTAAGGATCTTCGAACCATGAGAGTTGACCGGGACCGGTGACGTCCCTGCACTCCATGATCATTACGGACTCCAGTGAATGAATAACGAATACGCATCGTTATGCGGCAAGAAATGTCATGTGAGCAATGTTGAGTCAAGAACTGCGAGAGCACGGAACTGCATGTGCTAATTAAGTTCAGTGCGTCTGGATCATTGATGAATGCCGAACATATGCTGGGAACCTTCCATGGGAGAACGAAGTTGCAGAGCATTGAGGCGTCCGTGACACACCGGAAACGGAAAAAATTCCCCTCAGAGGAATGTTTCGGTGATAAAAGATATATCACACTTAGTAACATCATGTATGATACAGCAAAGGATTTCTCGCGCTTCAATTAATTTGAGACTCAGATTGAAAGGTCATGAATCACAACGAATTACACTCCAGTGGAAAGAATGGCTGAATCATATTATAATATAGAAATTGAAAGTGATGATGATTCTTGTAAATTCCGTATGCGTTACAATTGTCCTGATAAAGAGCATATCAACTCAAAACCCAGCATCGGCGAAATGGCATCTGAAAAGACAATTATCCCCTCAGCTGAAATACGGTCCCCAATTCAGTTATCATATTTCAGCTAAGCTGAAAATTGTCTTTTCGGATATCAATTCATTGAAGCCGAGATTTGAGTGGATACACTCTGTATCAAAAAAGGTATCAGGCGCATTGAATGTACATAGATCAGTATTTTCTCGTCTTTTCTGTTATAATATATCTCAAAAACTGTTTCAACTCAAGTGTATTTTATTGTGAATCATGACTTTTCATTCTGAGTCTCAAGTTTGTTGAATTACAAAAAAACATCGGTTGTATCATACACGGTATCATTAATTTTGATATATTGAAAATCACCAAAATATTCCTCTGGGAGGAATTTTTTCCCCTTCCGGTGTGTGATGACCTGGCAAAAGCGTGTTGTGGGAATATAATTTTTGACAGGTGCATTGATAATACGATCCCACGCCGCTCTTAGGCTGGAGAATCTGGACTCAAGTGCTGAAGTACTGAAGCTCAGGGTTGATGCAGATGGTTGGTCTCCTTTCTTTGGATATTGTACAACAGGGGAAACAAGATATTTACTGATTTTCAACTCAATAAGCCGTGGCCAGACGTTTCATGAAATATTCCCCTCCCTGTAAATCATAAACATCGTGTTCAGTTATAACAAATCTTAGAAAGACAAACGGCTTACTGATATGGGCTCATATTTCTTGGGTTTCTCGTCTGAGAAAGTCCCTGGTAGACAATCCACAACATCGTCAAAGTTCTACGTGAAGTTGGCATGGTATAAGTATCAGCATCCGTGGCATAGATTGACTTGACAACTTCTTACAGAAGAACAGAACTGGTGTGAGATTTTAATGATTAGTTACTGAATTTTAACCAAGCTTAAGTAGGGAGAGAAAATAGGTGTGACACTTACATATGGAATTGAGTATCTTTCAGGTGTCATTCCATCCTTTGTCTGAAGGTTCGGAGGAGCCCTGACCCTGTGTACTGTACTCCGAATTATATCGTTGGACCCTTTTGGGTATGAGAAATAAGAAAGAGTAAAAAATAAAATTGGAGTGAGACTATTGTTGGTTCAGTAAATAAACGAAGTTTTTCCGACTCACATCGTGCCATACAATCTCCAGCATTGACAATCATTGACCCAGGCACTGGTGTAGCAGGCTGCCAAGATTAACTTTAGCATTGCTCCAAAATTGAAAGAAGTATAAAAATCTCACCTTGAAGCTTCCAGGTTTTTTGGGATCCTCGATCTCTAGTCCTCCGATATCGTCTTGGAACAGGAGAGTAATGCTACCGTAGTCTGAATGAGCAGATATCCTGACTATCTCATCCTTTTCTAGTGATTCTGTTGGTACGCTGATATCTTATGAGTATAACTGCAAGGTGCAAGGACGATCGAATCGGGGTTTACCTAGGATAATGAAGAAGACGAAGTTGATTATCGGTTTGGGTGTGAAATTTCGTGAGGTAGCCCTCTGTCAGATCGAAACCCACTTCAAGGGCTCGAAGAATGTCCATTACAACTTCACGGCATAACTAAATTCAAAACACATGCAACAGCTTCATAAATGGGAATCGAAATCTCTGAGGGTGATTGGAGCTTACCCAGAAGAAATCCAAACAAGCCTCTTGAAACCCGGGTAGAACACCTTCCGGTAACCAGATGTTGGGCTGGATCTTATCATCCTCTCTGCCACACTCAAAGCTCTCTTTCATATCCCCTCCGGATTTTGCACGCAGTTTCTTTTGCTCGTTGGTATCATATACGTGTTGGGACACACTTTCCATTCCGATATGGGAGTAACCTTTACATCATAGACAATTAAATCACGATTGAAAAACGGTAAAATGGATCCAATACCTCTGTGATGAGTGCCTATCGGAGGATGAGGTGCCAACTTTTTTGTTTCCACAGGTTGAGCGAAAAAACGTTTGGACTAGTAGACTTCTATTAGGGCTCTTCCGATAGAATCGCTATATAATCTAGTTTTAGAACTCTTACCCACTCAAACATTCCGTCAATCTTGTTCTGAGGGACACCATGATTGACGAGATAGACAAAGCCAGTTTCTTTGAAGGAGTCGAGTATCGCTTTAGCTACTTCTGTTTTGTTGGAACCGTCGAGAAAAGGTTTAAAGTCGATAATTTGGATGTCGCTTTGGGAACCGAGGTGGAATGAAGCCATGAGGATATGAGAGTTACAATTGACTGTTATCGTGCGTTACTTGCCTCTATATATATGAAGTTAGGAGACTTCGGCCCCGTGACCACGTGTCCCTTCTAGAAGTTGATACTTATACCCACTCTCACTCCCTTTCCTAATCAGTGCTCAATTCCAACACTGACTCGATTCATGAATTTCTCTCAATATCACAGAGAAAGCGTACCTCTGTAGCTCAGAACATCCCGTACTACTATGTTTTGATTTTGGACTCTACGATCAAGGTCTTGATCATAAGTGATCAGTATTCTCAGAGGAAGAGTCGCTGGTCCGTTGAGATCGACTCATCAGCAGAAATGAAATACCTATCGTAATAATAGAAGAGGACTTTGGTCATAAGAGCAAACACCAAACCCGCCACCGGTGGGAGATGAGATGACTAAAGTTGTTTTGATGTGCAAAATGATGACGTCGTCGGCCGGCCCCATATCATCGTCTCGTGTTTTGGTTAGTACATATACCTCTCCTTTTCGTATACGAGACCTTTCAACTTCAACTAGTACCAAGCACTACGCGCGCACGATTAACCATGTCCGACTACAAACGCGTCATCCTCGTCACAGGCTCGAATGCTGGGATCGGGTACTCCACTGTAAAGCTTCTCGCGTCGAAAGGCCAGACTGTCTATCTCTCAGCGAGGAACGAAGCTGCAGGGAAGGAGGCACAGTGAGTTTTCGACTTTGGTGGTCTTTGGCTGCCAGCTCAGAAGGAGTCTCATATAGGCTGCTTGCTGATTCGTTTCCTCTTGTATAGGCAAAAGTTGAAAACCGAAGATAATCTCAATGTCAAATTCGTTCAGCTGGACATTACTGACATCAAATCCGTCCAAGCTGCGAAGGATGTGATTGAGAAGGAGGAAGGAAAACTCGACGTGCTCGTACACAACGCTGGTGCGTTTCCGTTCTTGCAAAAAAACCTACCTTTTTGAGTTCCTATATGCGCAAATATTCATACTGACCAACCTCTTATCATCGCACCCATACACACCGATAAAAGGCATTAGCTACATGGACAAAGACCAAAACGCTACCACAGTCGACATTAACACTATCCGTGCCGCCTTCGAACCTAACTTCTACGGCGTCATCCAAACCACTCAAGTCTTCCTCCCTCTCATTCGCAAAGGAAAAGAAGGCTACAAAAACATCCTTCTCATCACCACCGACATGGCTTCCAACGCGTTCCAAGCCAAACCGAATTCTATGTTACACGTCACGGCGTATAACACGTCCAAAGCGGCAGCTAATTCGTATATCATCGCTTTGGCGCATGAGCTCAAGTCTGAAGGGATCTTGGTTAATTGTGTTACGCCTGGTTTCACGACCACAAAGTTGAATGGGTATCATGAAGGTGGAAAGACCACGGATCAGGCGGCTGAGTTTGTTGCTCAGTGGACTTTGTTAGGACCTGGAGATAAGGATAAGACTTGTATGTGTCGGTTCTTTCCTTATGTGCTGCTGATTGACGAGCATTCTCTTCGAACAGGTCTCTTTTATAACGATGCTGGTGAATTCCCATGGTAGATGATTCAGGATAAGTCACTTAGGGAAACACTTGTTATTTACAACGAAATTTGTATCATAAGACGTGTCGTTCATCGAAAATCTTGTTATGAGGTGCATATATGCGCGAAATGTTTTGACACGTACTGTCTCCGAGTCTGCTGGCTCCTGGTAATGCACATAACTTCGTGAAATATTGTCGCGCCTTGCGGTGAGTCCACTCATCTTTTGATGTGGTTCATCAGTTTGACCCTTTTCTTGGTTTCTATATATAGTTTACGAATATATATGCTACGAGGCCGACTTTAGTCTTTAGCAGGACCTCAGCAGTTGTCCACACGATTTACGGCCACGTGCATTGGCAGGGCCATTGCTTCAAGCAATGCCCCATTTCTTTTGATCAGTGGGAAGTTTTCGGAAGTTAACCGTGAAAAATAGAGAGCGCTGGAGCGTAGCTGAATAGTGTCAATGTAGGTTTCGGAAGTTAACCGTTTGTGCTAGTAGGCCTTCGCACCCGCATATATAATTTATGCGGGTGC
>ML179448.1:0-57472 GCA_004369135.1 Dendrothele bispora CBS 962.96
CAGCTGGCTGAGGTAACGTGTACACGTGACATGTACGGCTCTCTCGGCAATGTCAGCTTTTTCTTCCCACGAGGGTCACCTTTCGTGACCAAGTTGAAGTGTGCTCAACTTGTGCTCAACCTTCCAACACCCAACACTGACCACCACTAGCTTTTCAGTACTGACGTCTGATATTCTAAGAGGGATTACCTCGGACTCGATACTTAAGTGTCCGAATTCAAACTCGAGCCCAACTTGAAGTCCAATCTTGGTAGAAGATGATAAGTAGTTCACTGGTACTTATAGGCATGCGCAAAACCAAGTTTGACCTTTTGGATATGCATGTGAGTCTCTCACATTATTAACTTTCCTTGCGCATTTTTGCAACTACCGCTAGATCTTGGGAGAAGCGTGAAGTTTCCCGAGCCAACATAGAATTCTATCAATAACAACAGGGGGGCGCTACAGATCAGTTCTAGTATGAAGAGAAGGAAGGGCGCCGGTATTGGAGAGAATGTAGGGTCAAAAATTTTCCTCTGTTCTGTTCCCTGTCTTGGCGGCGGACAAAGATCTCACCTCAAGCTTCAAGGTTAAAGCTAGTACGCAATCATTTCTCACCTAGAAATGCTTGAGCCTTGGTTCTGCTAATGCAAACGTAAATCAAGGTACCCGCAACCATGACCCGCACCCATCCTGACCTACAGCTTTAGTATAAGCCCAGTAATCTTGAATATGTTTCTATGCTCAATTTTCGGACGTGACACTGAAGCCGATGTTCGTCTCTTTTTTTCATCTAGTATACCGCAGCTTCGCGACCATGGTATCCACTCTAGGACATACTTCTTCTTCCGCTTTTCATGCTTGAAGTCGCGATTGACGATCTGTACTGATGATATTTACTATCTCACTCACTTCAGAATAGGTTTCGATATCCTGATGTACGAAATAGACGGCACCTGAGTAAAGAAGCGACGTGTCAATCTCGAGTTTCTCTTGGTTTTGAAAAGGCCTCGACGCGCTTTTTTCCGTTGTTCACGCGGATCCCAACTTTTGTGATCGAGACCAGGATTTGTATTATCAAAGTTGTATTTTTCTTTATGTGTCTGTGCCCATTTTTGTCCTCTGTCCTGATGTCCTCTCTTTCGAGTGTTCAATTGTGAACTTCGCTTCATGCACCGGGACTTGTGGCAAAATGGCTCATACATAATCGACTTATTGGGGAGCGGAATTAGGGCTGTAGTAGCATACCCAGTGTTGTGGGTCTTGTCCCCGGGCCCAATTGCCCCCTCCATACTACTACCGCAACTCCGCTCACCCTTTAAGCAGGTGGTACGTAGGCCCACATACGAATTCCTATGGTTGTAATACACTCATTTCTCAGAAGGGTAACGGGTCGTTTGGGCGTAGAACCGCCGACGCCGAGTCGTAGGAAAAACTTGTCAAGGATTTTAGTCAAATATTCCCCCGATACCTCGTTATTTCAGGCCGAGCACTGATATGAATTGTCTTTTTCAGGTTTCTTATTGGCTCTTGCATTGATTTGCATAGAGTACTTGCGTCATATGGTACCAAGTCATTCTATTAGCTTCTTCTCCCACCTCTTCCGAATGAGCTGTTGAACAATCTTCTCGAAAAACAACTGTGGAGTCCTTTTCGATATACATCATTTCCCCACGTATACTTCATCACTACCACTTTCGAATCAGAATGTTATTCACAAAATACATAGACGACAGGGTATGAGAAGCTTCTCAGTTGGAAGTGCGCATGCGAAGCTGCGTCTCCCACTACCATAATAGGAATCCCTCCCACATCCTGCACATCGCTGTCTCTATTGACTGATTGTCATAGAGCAAACGAGGGTCGGGTGAGAAGGCCGCTAAACCATGGACGGGTTTCCCGCAAGCCTGTACACTGGCAGGCTCGACGATTTCGGTCATTCAGTCTGACATTCATATAGCTTGTCAGAGTCGACCGCTCACTGACGGTCAACGTTATGGCAATGCACTTATGCCGAGATGATTTTAAATTCAAGCCCAAGATTGTACGACAGCTCAGTGTTCAGATCTTCAGGCCTTGCACATAGCCTATCGTCAATGACAGCGTACTATATTCTTATCTTCATTATTCATAGACTTAGGTACGCTGCGATAGATAACCGGATATGGTGTGATCTGTGCAATTCTGTTCAAAGCGCTCGTGATTTCAGTGCCGCCGCACTTAATTCACACAAATATCACCTTGTCAGTGTCGTCAAATTGTGTAAGAATCCTGCCTAATGCCGAATGAAGCTAAGCTAAATGGTATGCGGTAAGTATCGGTGGTACTAGTGGCACGGGACCAGCCTGAACGGTTGGTTAAAATATGGAAGGCAGCTGTAGTATCTTCGAACCTGCTTGTCAACCACCCCATCCCTCACACACGTAGCAAGTTCTCAATCCCCCCTCCCGCCCTTCAAGTACTTGTTCTCCTCGGAGTTGAGGTATGAAAGACATCATTTATTCGATCATCCATTCATTTAAAGACGCGTCTTGTTTAGTAGATACATCTGTATCATTGACAGACGATAAGCGCAAGTTACAACCTCAGTTGTCAACTCTTAGAAAACTTCATTCCTGAAAGGTGCGGCTCTCCTAGTATCTGACAACGCTTTAACTTATGCACTCCGACCAGATCCTTCTGCCGGGTCCAGAGTGCAGGCCAAAAACATGAGCTTACTCGGTCCTATCAACTCATCACTGCGTCATTTTAGTTGCCTTGCAGCCGTCGTCATTGACGACTTACTCGAGCCAAATTACGGAGGGTACTCGCCAGAGTCTGAGGACATCTTACAATGTCTTCCCGAGGCAGAACACGAAATGAGTGTCCTCAAAACACAGCTATCGTCTCTACTCCTTCAGAAGAAGAAACTGGAAACTCGGATTGCTCGTTACAAGTCCCTTCTAGGTTCTCCTATCAGGCGTATACCACCCGAAGTGCTCGCTATCATCTTTGAATTTTGCTGTCCGGAAGGAGGTAGAGTTCGAAGAAATGAGATCATATTTCCGGCCATGCAGCTATCGCAGGTTTGCAGATACTGGCGAAATCTCATTCATTCTACGGCTTCTATGTGGTCTTCGTTATCAATTGTCTGCAGTCATTCGGAGCAGAGTATCAAAACGGTCAAGCCCATGCTTACTATGCATCTCGAATTATCCAAAAATGCGCCATTGGATTTAGAGGTATCAATCTCGTCGAGTCGTGAACTGGAGCAGTTTGTATTTGCATCATTGGCACTACACTCTGTGCGCTGGAGACACTGCCGCCTCAAGCCCTCACGACACATGTTGCATAGCCTAGAGTTGTCCGCTATCAGGGGAAGATTACCTCTGCTTGAATCTCTGGAGTTTTCTAGTCCCCTGGATGATATCACCCCAAACCTGTTCGAAATTGCTCCAAAATTGCGACAACTTCAGATTTACTATCACCCGAATTTGCAGCTCCCGTGGAAGCAGATATCTACTTACACCTCTGTATGTACATGTCTTCCCACTGCTCTCGAGGAAATATCGACAGTCAGCGAGGCATCCGAAGTTACCCTCTATCGTTGCTCTCGATTAAAGGCACTAGTACCGGGCGGACAGTTATTCCATCGGCTCCAGTCTCTAACTATCGTAGTTGACAGATCCGACTCGGATTTCTATCATTTGTTTAGATGGTTGACTCTACCCAATTTAACTTCTCTCAACATCTCAGGCGAAGGACATTTGCCAGAGTCTTTAGCGGACGGGCAAGAACATTTCCACGCCTTCCTCGGCCGCTCGTCTTGTACGATTAAATCCCTTTCCTTAGTCAACCTCTCTATACCCGATTTTGAAGCTGCCGCACTTCTCTCGTCATTGACATATCTTTCTGCCCTGGCTATCCATGAACCCGAAAGGGGCTTCAAAAACTCGACCATCAGCGGGGAACTTCTTCGGTCCCTAGTTTTTTCCGCTCGCAATTCAACCCCGTCTTTGAAATTAAACCATCTTCAGCATCTAGACTTGCGTCTACACGCCACGCTTCCCGCAAAATCAATTGTCGACATCGTAGACTCTAGATGGTTCCCTAATCCTGAACATTCCGCAGCAGTTGGGGTTGACAGTCTAACCTCTGTCAAGCTTCAGGTACTTCAGAAGGCCGGAAGATCCACTGCTACTAATATCGAGGAGTTGTATGAGGCGTTGTCGGTGTATTCCATGTCAGGCTTGCAGTTCTACTTGTCACATAAAGAAATGGGATGTTGACAATGACGCAGTGGCATGAAGTACTCAGTCATGATTTGACCATCCTCGTCGCCGGTACTTGTGTAGTAATCCATCCTTGCCCTATATTTCCTCGTCGTCCAGTTATCTTTTCAAAGACTATATGGTTGTAATTAATGCTGTGTTATAGGATACCATTCAACATGTATTCCAAGCTGTTTCCTATTCTTCTGAACATTAAAAATTACAGAAACCTAAATCATTGACTGGATCGGTGATTCACCGAATAATCATCCAAATCTGATGCATAAGAGACGGGACACGGGAGAAGCAGCCTTCTCTCTAAGGAACTTCACAGGGCCAGTAGAAAACGCCGCTACTCTATGCTCTGAAAGAGTTTCAAACCTTGCCCGAGTCACCTCCACAAATTTTCATACAGTTGATTCATTCCTCAGGCGATCTTGACCAGTAAATGACGAGGCTATTACGGAATGCGAAGCTTGTATGAAGGATGTTGCCACACACAATAATTGAAATTTCATGACATTTAGTAGTGAAGCAGAGAGGAGAGTTCCAAGCAAGGAATGCAGGAGGAACAGTCGGAAGGACTAGGAGAATGCTCGTAGAATATAGAAAATAAGAGAAGATAACAGACTGGTTGAGACTTTGATAGCAAACATAAGTGTATAAGCAGTACGGAAGATCAAGAGACAGAGTAAAAGAAGACACGCGCCAAGCGTACTAGAGTATACCCTCTTCACCGAGCACTGGCAGAGAACAAAGAGTCTTTCACCAAGAGAGATACTTATTTGTAAAAGATTCGATAGTTAATAATGACGTACCTTGATGGTTGAGAAGGTCAAGAACGCTTGAGTACGGTGAGGAAGACCTAGAAGAGGCTCGGCGAACCAAGTAGAAAGTGGTAAGAGAACAAGAGCCCGAGTTAATTTTTCGTACAGAAGTAATACGATCACATGACCTTTTGACATATGCGCATTGCCAATGCGCGGATTCAGACGCGTCTTGGTGGAGGTGAGCAATCCCTGCGAGGCAGTTGGCCCATGACTAAGTGCACAGCCACCACTAAACCTGTCCGTCTCCCTCTCCTCGTCGAAAATGCTTGTTCTACTTGAATATGGGTGATATTTGAGTACCACTAAGAAGTGTATTAGCAAAAATGTATGACTACATACAGATAGAAGTGGGCACACATTGATATGCGCGCCTTTCTACTTGTCTTGAAGAATAGCACTCACCAAGACGCGTTATGTCACAGGTTATGTAATAGGCAAAATCAGGTAAATTGGCGCGTTTCCGCGTCAAATGAGCCAATACACCTCTGTGCAGATATCTCCCTAGTATGATACTCTTTTCCCTCCATTCTTTTTGTGAACTTGCTTAGAATAGAATTATCTAGGTCCTGGCCACGCAGATTTTTTTCAGCTTCATTCTATGATTTAATACATATGTGCGCTATAGTGTAATGTACATGAAATGTAAAACCGTTTCACCAGGACCTAGATATACTAAATGCAGTCAAATTTGCCTCCAAATGTTAGGGCTTAGGTCATGTCTATGTGACGAAAAGTGCACCGGACATCACAGATAATAATTTAGCAGGAAAGCTTCCGGAAGTAACAACAACAAACAAAACCCTGGCTTTGGTGGAATTGCCGACCTCCAGTCTTGGAGACTTGGACCAGGACCGGGTACCATCACTGATGGCATCAGGCATGACTTGGGTCCCACCCTTCGGACAGCTATTGACGGGGTCCTTCGCGACCTTTCCTCAGAGAAAGATATCTGAAAATCCTCCGAGTGTCGGGGGCTGCTGTAATGCTAAAAGTACCGGGGAGAATCGATTACGAAGGAAAATGGAATCAAGATCTCGGAGTAAGTATGCAAGAAATCTTGTTTCAATGGAGAATTGTTGATGAGAAGGTTTGGCGGCGCGTATTGTAAACGACACTTCTACGTCAGACAAACGAGCTGCAGTGTACATTTCAAGAAACATGGATACCCATATTATAGTATTATAAGTCCAAGACGGGTTCTGACGACGAAGCGCCAGTACTGGGATATTGTACATGAGAAGGTGATACATCTATGTCCTTGAACTTTCTTGACTTCCGCTGGCCTCATCGTTCCTAGCCGAACCTTCGTCGGAGTGGGGCTGTGAGTCCGCTGTACTTGTCAGGTTATCATCAGTGTGGTGTTGGCTCTTGGACCGTTGGGTGTATTCCGGATCCCAATGATGTGAGGTGTAAAGCTCTGAGGGCATTGCGTCAGATATGTCAGTCAAATCTAACGCATAAGTCTCTGTTCGTTGGTTCCCTGTTCCGTCAACAACATCTGTGAGGGTTGTGGCATCGGCTGTTCTACTAGAGGAGTTGCCATGGTCTTCTGTAGTTCTTGCCTTCCTCCGTCGAATGAGACGGTAGAGTACGGATGCGCTGACGAGCAGGTTGCAAACGAATAAACAAACGCAAGTCTAATTTAAAAGAATCATTGAATGTCCGAAGATGTGTGCGGTGAATGATGTTTCAAAACGAATCGCACGTACCTCCACATTAGCCAGTAGATATACCAGGAGGCCAGCTCCGGGACCAAATCTTGTGGGATCAAGGATAAGAACGTGAAGAAAAACACTCGCTATAACTGTGAGGACGCTCGCCCCAAAGATCCCGAGGATAAGACGACGAGCATTTTGGGCGAGGCGTATTCTCCACACGAGTACAAGAGGTGTAAAAATTAGGAGAAGATCTCCCGTCATGTCCCCTATAAAGAGATGTAAGTACCTTTTTGCATCTATATTCAACCAAGCACTTACCAGCAAAGCTAGATACCCACTGAGTACCGTGACAATGGGTACCTGGAGTTTGATGCCAGCTTGTATCCGTTCCGCATACAATAGACAATTGGAGTACAAGACCCAATCCAATAGTCCCAAACCCGATGGCCATGGCTATGGTGTATCGACGGATCTCTCCAGGAGGAAATATTCGTGCTATTGAGAGCGCCATACTAATTCTGGCGCACCTGATAGCTCAGAATATCAATTTGCCTTGAATATAAAAATATGGAGCCCGACATACCAGAGAATTGAAAAATAACAGACTGAAGCCATGAAATAAAACATGATTTGTGTACGTTTTGAGTCTTATTAAAGTTTAGATGAACTTGTCATGGAATTGCTCGCAATTACTGACTCACTGTTTAATTTCAATCGTGGCCACAATATCATGGCATATGGTAGAGCAAATAACTGAGCAACTGTCGCAAAATAATCATCCCACCACAGTCGCTTGATACGATAACGGTAGCTGATTCGGTAGACGGTAGATGAAAACGCTATGACATGACCCAAGGACAAGGACACTAATGAGGAAGCAGAACATTAGACAGGGAACGTAGCAAACATAGAGTAAATATACCTCCCCAAGGAATAACCGGCTGCACTGGAATGACGAGAGGCATGACTATGACCTTCACCTTCGGGATAATTGGCAATACGATGTAAAGCTCATTTACAAGGACTCGACTATGAAGTCAAAGAACTTGATGTTTTGAACAGAGGAGCGGGTAGAGTCAGAAGCAGGAAACTGCAAACTATTTTCCACCAACATATAAGACTACAACCCGAATCTTCAGATCTATAACGGCTAGGTGACAAATGATAACGATTGAGTTAGTGGGAACGAGGTTACGTCGTGTGGATGGGTGCTAGCTGCCAGAATCCCGACTCGGATAAATCTCAATCAGGGTTGTGTCCGAAAAATTTTCTCATGCATTGCGTTCGCATGTTATTTCTGTTTGTGAAGACATTTCTGATAGCGCTATCTATATGAAAAAGTATGAAAAACACGCAAAGAATGACGTGTCACAGACGGTCCAATCATCGGGTTAAGTTCTTCATGTCAAAAACTGGAGTAGCCATTACCACAGTGTTTTTAGTTAGGAGGAGGAGAGATCGATGCCTTTAATGACTGGTCATTGAGCTTGACATACTCGGAAACGGCAAAATGGCAGGCCGTCGATCAAACAACTGGAGACCAACTCAAATCGTCCCAGCCAAGTCATTTAGGTCAGGATGATATCGATTGAATAGCGTCTCCTTGGGTGCCTGCATGTCTCGCTCGCATCAAATGAAGATCCATTGTCAGAGTTATAGAGTTTTCCTGATGAGTGAATGAATACTTAGGTTTCTATGTTAGCCTCTTGGAAAGGAGAGTATTGTATTCACAGTTGAAGATTCAGTATTCAATACTAACTTGATTCTTGAGGATTATTCTAAGTTATTAAGCAATTTTAATTGAACCTCTATGAAATTGAACAATCACTTTTCCTTCTTTCCTCCCTCTCCTACTCACTTGTGAGATGTGTGAATATCTGTTGTGTGAGCATTACTTATCTCTCCCATTAAGAATCCAAAAAGTGTCAGCATTTTGCCCAGACTCTCACCCAAGTCCCTGAGATTTGAATTCCTCAGTAGAAGTAAGGCAAGCTCCTATGTCAGTGGTAAGTATCTTATTAGCCATTAAATTTTCCAAGACATCGATTCCACCGGTTATTACTTAGTTCTTCA
The DNA here is from genome assembly GCA_004369135.1 of Dendrothele bispora CBS 962.96. Taxonomy (NCBI): domain Eukaryota; kingdom Fungi; phylum Basidiomycota; class Agaricomycetes; order Agaricales; genus Dendrothele; species Dendrothele bispora. The sequence continues at coordinate 8,791 of ML179448.1, forward strand.
TGTAGAATAGAACCTCTATCCTTCTATATGGAATAGTAAGTATCATCTCTATTCTGTCCAATTAAAAGTCTCTTTGTAACTCAGCATAGAACATGTCCTTGACAGGCTTTCTCTAAAATCCTTCTCAACTTTTTCTGACAAAATCAGTTAAATTTATGCTAAATATGTCTGGATAGCTGACCTGGATGTCTTAATGACAAGACCCTTTTGTTTAGAATTTTGAGAGTCCATGAAAAATTTCACAATTGCGCTGCTATAACTAAGTAGGCATTAACCGCATTATTCACGAGACTGCTTTTTTAGCAAGGAAATTCAAAGTTAATGCCGCAAAAAAGTTCAAAGGAGTTCATCCCTATAGGAACCCTTACACAGGCACTTACTATTTCACCATCGTTAGATGAATTAATCAAGTATTGCATTCTCGTGGCTGGGAGGGTAGTTCAAATACCCACGGACAGTAAGAGCTCATACTTGACGCTGTAACAGTTCAGGGCACCCTGTGTTATGTTGAAATGATCACTACTTTACTACTCTAGATCTCCCGAGTCAATAAGTACATATTTATGCTGGTCTGAGACAAAGTCTTTGCTTCTACAAAATTGGATAGTCTAGGTTCCTAGTCTACAGAAACTCGCACTCAGTAGATAGCGCAGCTCCTTGCGCCGTTTAATTACTTCAAACTTTGACAATTTAATTTGTCTAGAGACTCCGCCGTCCGGAAATACCGCTGTTTGCAAGTCCGTCACCAAACACAAGAAAAAGCCGATGTCAAACTTCTACTTAATCCGCCTTCAGTATACCTCACGCTTTAGAACGTGTTTTTGTGTTAGAAGGGAATCTCAATTGAGTCTGGGCAAGACGCAGTCCTACTTATGTTTATCAGCCACTGCCAAGGGCTTGTAAATCCAATTTCGGGCTCGGTCATGATTTTTGGAATGTAGTCCCCGTTCTGAAACCGCTACTCATATAAGCAGAAGTGCTAGTTCAATCCAATAACGATCCCTGCGTACAGAAGACACGTTTGTATATCAAGGTCAATACAATTAAGTATTCCGTTCAGTGGTATGTATCGCAGTGCCATAAACTGAATGTATACATATACTAGACCATTTGTATCATCTATGTGATGTGTGATCAACATTACACCGACAGTACGAAACGGTTCTTCTATCTCCCTCTACGACTCTTCTGAGTCAGGGTGACCTCCGTCCTGGAACTATACTTGAAAAGGTCGCGGTCCATGTCTTCCGATTCAGAGTCTTATTTGTAAGTACCGCCACAAGGTTTGACAGAATCAAGGATGATTGAAAGATGATCAACTGGGCGGATCCCGGATGCTGAAGGGCAACAGTATTGGGGCGTGCCAAACTTAGTGGCTGACCTTTCATACTTATGGGAGACCGAATGGACAACCGGAAACGGCGAGTACTTACTGTCGATACTCAAGGACTTTAATTACAATATGATGAACATAAATGGTAGTATAGAGATGGCCTATTCACTACTTATGTATGTATGTACACACAACAAAATCAGAAAGGCCATCTGTCCATGACAACCAATCCAAACCTGAATGAAACATAGGTTGAATGACAAGATTCCCTTGGCCCTATGTGTGCACTTTCAACGACCCACTTAAAAGTTTTGATGAACATTCTCCCTATCCGATGTACTCGGTCTAGCTTCTTCATTGCTCGTCGAAGACTTGGGTGCCGTGTTGGTTGAATAGCCAGGATGATATGAAGCCCTTGTGATCGAGTCTTCTGCGGCGGCTGTTCTAGCCACAGTAGCACCCTCAAGATCGAGGGTGTTGTGAAAGCGGGAATAAAACAAGGCTACGAATGTGAGTATATTGGACACCATGAGGCAGGTTGTCGCCTATACATGGAGAATGTGGTGGCGGACAGTGTGGGTTGTGCGAGAAGAAGAAGGATCAATCAGAATGACTTTGAATATATCTAAACTGGGGGTAGGGAAGAAACGAACCTCAATATGCGAGAAGAAGAGAACCATCTGTCCCCGAGCCGGACCCCACGACACTGGGCCAAGAATGAAGATGTGAGTCTGGGGAAAGGAAAAGAAGTGGTTCGTAAGTTAACTCCAGATATATACCATCAGGTAAAAAACAAAAGTAAGGCTTGAACTCGAAAAGAGCTTCCACTTTTTTTCGCGAGTCGACAAGAAAAACGAGGCGAGAAAAGAAGACTTACGGCGATTGAGGTCAGGCACGTCAATATGCTTGCAGAAAAAATGTAATGTACAAGCTGACGCTGGGTGCGAGGAAGGCTTGAGCGAAATAGAGCGGCAATTGGAATTCCCACAAGGGTGAGGTCTCCCATGAGATCGACTATCAAAGGTAATTCAGAACGTATTGAGTAGTGGAAATCAGAGGGTTTAGATGAAGGGTATAGATACCAGACAGCCGAGGCGTAAGTGGGAAGAGTGATCATACACGAACGGGCGTTTGTGACAGACAGAAGGACAGGCAGATGAAAATCCGTCAATCACCGCTCTACCTTATGTCATAAAAGACTCACAAGTTAGACTAGTGATCCAGATCGTCCCATTGCATTGTACACCCGGGGTTTTGTGCCATTCCGTATGGGTTCCACAGTAAACTGCTGCTTGGAGACAGAGAGCGAGACAGAATACAGCGAAGAGAGACATGAGTCCGTAAATTACACGGCGGAGTTTATGTTTTTCTGGAAGGACGCGAACGATAGATAGGGCGATACTCATTCTGGATCCCCTGTTTGATAGAACTATTGTAAGTTGGGAGGTCCATAATCTTACGAGCAGTGAAATGGGGATCCAAGTCGTGCATCTGGGACGTACCAAACGATGATGAAGAATGGAATTCCGGACAGGAAGTATAGAGCCACCCGAAGATCGATCGAGTATTGTGGGGCTATAAAACATAAAATCTGTTGATCGTCTTGTACTATGCTTCTAAGTACTCACTGCCAAAGCGGTAACGCAGCCATAGGACGACGAGATACAATAAATCAACTGGGACCACGAACATGGCGATATAATCATCAAACCACACTCTTCCGATGCGGTGCCGGTGAGCGAATCTGATAAGTGTCGATAGAATTGCGATGGTATGAAGCACTGTTAGAATGACTGTTTGACAGAATAAAAAGGGGAGGTAATGTAAGAAATAACATAGTACTCTTCCATTTAATAATAAACTTGAATACCCACTCGCCCAAACCTTGAATGATTGAGGGTGAATTTCCATAGCTTTAGCTTTGGAAGCAATGCTATAGAGAATGAACGAGACCAGAAACGCCGGTATTGTGCAATTTGGAGCAGTGTTTTTATATACCTGGGTATTGAAAATGATTGCCATGACGGGAGACGTAACTTTATGAAATGCTATTGCTCGTGATTGGGGCTAGACATCAAGTTATTAAAAAGAGGCCTGAATTCGCTGGGTTCAAATTTGAACCACTTGACCCTTGTTACTATATGATTCAGAGAATTAGAACAAGGATGTCAGATAACTTCTCGGCCATTGAGAACACACACCAAATCCATTCCCATCTGAATATGTTTTGCAAAAAAAGGGTAGGGGACGGCGACTGCCAAGCCGTAAGAATGTCCTCCCAGGCACTCAGATTCCCGCAAATCCAGGACGGCGTGCCTCCACGAATGTAGGAAGGGAATTGAAACGCAGGTCAGTTTTTCGTTTAGTCTTCTTCTTCGAGCTATAACTCAACGCCACGGTGCTTCATGGATTGAAACCATTCAAGAGCAACTAGACCAAAGCCTAGGTCCTGCACGTCCGATTTAACGTCGACCGAAACGCGACATTTATCATTCCAGCTTGCCCTTCGACGTGTTCAGGATTTGAAGAATCTCGCGTGATGGATCAGGAAGTCCAGTCATCACGAAAAAAAGCTGGTGGTCCAGGAAACCGGGGCCAGGATGGCATCTTCGCAACACGTACAATGTCTCAATTGAAACACTTGCATTATCCTGAAGATGAACTGCTGCCTCCAATCAAGCCGATGAACTCTTCAGGCATTACTCATCAAGCTCGTTATGTCCTGGAGATACAAGTATGTTCAGTGTTAGTTAAGATACATCGTCATTTGTTCATGTACAAAACCAGGCCTGGCGTGGTGAAGGGAAATCGGAGAACTCGCTTCACTCGGGGACCATCAAACACACAACGATCCTTGGGGTAATCAATGCGGATCATAGTAGCCTCGGCAGCGATAGGGATATGCATGTATTTATCAGTCAGAGGAAACCATCTCTCGGCGAACGTAGTGATTACGCACCCAAGGCAAAATGCCATTGTCTTGTTTGGATAGGAGGTCTTGGAAGGCTTGGTCTGAGAGTGTGGATTAAACAGGTGAATGCATCTGCATTGAGACGGCACAGGTATAGCGAGCGAACTCGAGCTGGTCGTCCTTTGAGATGGGCTGGCCCCGTTTTCTGTTTTCAACGTTTGAGAAGTTTATCTGTATGGTAGGTTAGCATCGGTACATTATTTAAGAGAACGTGTGCACTCCCGGGTGTCATTATGGAAGTTGGCATGGAAGCAAACCGTTGTGACTGTAGAGGAAGATCTATACTTCGTCAGAATCGTTGGAGACTATAGCTAGTACTACTGGAGCCTAGCGCGTTAGGAACTAGTGACGCGTGACGACTCAGGGAATCGTGACTGATTACATCATCACGGAACCGTGAAATTTCTTGACTTTGTTGGTTGACTGTATAACGTCTCCGACGACGACCATGTCGGGGAAAAAACAAGATCTCTCCCAGTACAACTATGGTGCCATCTCTTCTCTCGTTCTCACCGCAGACAGGTCTGTCCTTCCCCGTCGCGACAAGGAACCGGATGGCGCGCCCACATCTCTCGCTGGTCGAATAGACCCTCGCGAAATGGGTTCTCGTGTACAACGACAAGCACCCAAAGACCTCGACAAGAAGAAGAAAAAAGCTGCAGACCGTCAAGAACCGTCAGAAAAACAGCAAAAACGTAGGGCCGATGCGGGCACGTTTGGGTATGCCGATATCATAGAAGCGACTCAAGACGTGGAGGGACTCACCTATCGACCTCGGACGGCAGAGACACGGGAAGTCTACGAAATGATCCTATCTTCCGTTCATACCGCGCTCGGTGACCAAGCACAGGATATCGTCCGTAGCGCTGCCGACACGGTGCTCGAGACGCTGAAAAACGACAGCCTGAAGGACTTCGACAAAAAGAAGGAACTCGAGGAGGTCATTGGACCTATCACGTCCGAGGCTTTTGCTCAACTCGTCAATCTGTCGAAGAAGATAACGGACTACGGAGCTGAGGACGAGGCTATGGTTGACCCGGACATGGAAAAGAAGGATGCGGAGATTGATGAAGAAATGGGCGTTGCTGTGGTGTTTGATGAAGAGGAGGAGGAGGAGGAGGAAGACAACGAGGGATACGAGGTGAAGGAAGATTCAGACGAGGAAGAAGAGGAAGAAGAGAGAGAAGGTACACCTGCAGCGGAAGGTGATGTCGGAGAAGAAGAGTTGGTGATTGGGGACGAGTCGTCACGGAGTAAAAAGACTCGAGCCGAGAAGGACATCGTTTCCCCCCACGCTATCGACGGTTTCTGGGTCCAACGTCAAATATCTGAAGTCTATCCCGATCCCGTTACCGCTGCAGACAAGGCAGCGTCGGTCCTTTCAATTCTCGGTTCCGAATCCAACCTTCGTGATTGCGAAAACCAGCTCATGGAACTCTTCGAGTACCAGAGCTTCCATATCATAACCAAATTCCTCAAAAATCGTGACGTCGTTGTATGGTGTACGAAGCTTATGCGTAGTGACGCTGACGAGCGCGTCAACGTGGAGGTCGCTATGCGAGAGAAGGGTGTTGGGTGGATCCTTCGTGAGCTCACTGGTGACCGACAAGCCAAAGCTCGTCCTACCGATACTATGGACGTCGACGAACCCGTCAAGCAAGTTCCGAAGACAGCGACTCTAGCCCCTGGCTCTACAATACAACCCAAGGGCACGGTGGACTTGGAGAGTATGGCGTTCAGCCAGGGCGGTCACCTCATGTCTAACAAGAAGTGTAAGCTTCCCGATGGCTCTTTCAAACGGTCGAAGAAAGGTTACGAGGAAATTCACGTCCCTGCTCCCAAATCGAAACCTGTCGCTGAAAACGAGCTCGTTCCTGTCACCGACCTTCCAGCCTGGGCCAGGGAAGCCTTCACTGTACGCACGCTTAATCGTGTCCAGAGTAAGCTTTACCCTATCGCGTTTGGCACCGACGAGCCCTTATTGCTTTGTGCCCCTACGGGTGCCGGAAAGGTGCGTAAATCAGTCATGTAATCCAATTCACTCTCTGAGACTCGTCGTTTTTTTTTTCAGACCAACGTGGCTATGCTGACAATCCTCAGCGAACTTGCCAAGTATCGGGACGAAGAAACCGGCTCCTTCAGCCTCGACGCTTTCAAGATTGTTTACATCGCCCCTATGAAAGCGCTCGTGCAAGAAATGGTCGGCAACTTCACCGCCCGTCTCAAGGTGTTCGGTATCAAAGTCGGCGAACTAACTGGTGACTCCCAAATGACCAAACAACAAATCGCCGAGACCCAGATTATCGTCACCACTCCCGAAAAATGGGATGTCATCACCCGAAAGAGCACCGACACCAGTTATACCAACCTCGTCCGTCTCATTATCATTGATGAGATCCATCTTCTTCATGACGAGCGTGGACCCGTCCTCGAAAGCGTCATTGCTCGTACTATCCGGCGGATGGAGCAGACGAACGAATATGTCCGTCTCGTTGGTCTCTCTGCGACTCTGCCCAACTACAAGGACGTCGCTACCTTCCTCCGTGTCGACGAGTCTAAAGGTCTATTCTACTTCGACGCTACTTATCGTCCCTGCGGTCTCCAACAACAGTTCATTGGTATCACCGAGAAGAAAGCTATTAAACGGTACCAAGTTATGAACGAAGTCTGTTACGAAAAGGTTCTCGACCAAGCTGCGGGAAAGAACCAAACCCTCGTTTTCGTCCACTCTCGCAAGGAGACAGCAAAAACCGCCAAATTCCTCCGAGACATGGCTATGGAGAAGGAAACGATTACTCAATTCGTCCGAGCGGATGGTGCTACCCGCGAGATTCTCCAAGAGGAAGCCGGCAACGTCAAGGATCCCAACCTTCGGGATCTTCTTCCTTTTGGTTTCGCGATTCATCATGCTGGTATGTCTCGTGAAGATCGTGGACTCGTCGAGGAACTCTTTGCGGACGGTGCCGTTCAAGTCCTCGTTTGTACTGCTACCCTCGCCTGGGGTGTCAACTTGCCAGCCCATACGGTCATCATCAAAGGTACTCAAATCTACAATCCCGAGAAGGGTCGTTGGGTCGAGTTATCCTCGCAGGACGTCTTGCAGATGTTGGGAAGAGCCGGTCGACCACAGTATGATACTTATGGAGAGGGTATCATCATCACGAACCACTCGGAGTTGCAGTATTATTTGAGTTTGTTGAACCAACAACTGCCGATCGAGAGTCAGTTCGTTAGCAAGTTGGCCGATAACTTGAATGCGGAGATTGTCTTGGGAACGATCAGGAATAGAGACGAAGCGGTGCAATGGTTGGGGTACACTTATCTGTGAGTTGTGTTGTTTCATTCTAAATCTTGTTTAGTTTTTATTTTTTGACTTATGACGATGTTTCACTGGACAGATACGTGCGTATGCTTAAAGACCCCGTGCTATACAGCGTCGGTGTCGATTACCTAGAAGACGACCCCAGCCTCATTCAAAAACGGGCCGACATCGTTCATTCCGCCGCAGTTCTCCTGGAAAAATGTCAACTTGTCAAGTACGAGCGCTCGACAGGCAAATTCCAAAGTACCGAACTAGGAAGAATCGCTTCCCACTACTATGTTACTTACAACTCGATGATGGTCTATAATCAACATCTACGCCCGACGATGTCGACCTTGGAGTTATTCAGGGTGTTTGCGTTGTCTAACGAGTTCAAGTTGATTCCGGTACGCTTTCTTTTTATCCTCTCTTCTTTTTTCGGTGCCTTGTTTTACTGACCAAACTTCTAAATGTTCGTAGGTTCGTCAGGAGGAGAAACTCGAGTTGGGAAAGCTACTGGAACGTGTACCAATTCCTGTGAAGGAAAGCGTCGAGGAACCGGCCGCAAAGATTAACGTGCTCCTTCAGTCTTACATCTCTCAGCTTAAACTAGACGGTACGTGTCAGTCTCGCTTTAACTGATTCTCCTATTTACCTTCGATGGATAGGCTTTGTACTCGTCGCCGACATGGTTTTTGTCCAACAATCCGCTGGACGGTATGTTTTCGTTCATTCTTAGTTACGTCTCTCAACTTATTCTTCACAACGTCTTCTAGTATTCTCCGGGCCATGTTCGAAATCTGCTTGAAGCGGGGTTGGGCCGTGCCTGCCAAAGCCTGCTTGGACCTATGTAAGATGGTGGAGAAGAGAATGTGGGGATCGATGACACCCCTCAGGCAGTTCAAAGGTGTGCCTACGGAAGTGATTAGGAAGGCCGAAGGAAAACAATTTGTAAGTTAATTTGATACTTTCTAAAAGGATCCATATCTCACATTTAGTCAACAGCCTTGGTATCGCTACTTCGACTTGAGCCCGCCGGAAATCGGAGAACTAATCGGTATCCAAAATGCTGGTCGATTGGTCCATCGACTTGTGCATAATTTCCCCAAATTACAGTAAGTATACAAGTCTCTCCATGGTTCCGATAATGCTAAAACGTTTTGTAGACTTCAAGCTCAAGTCCAACCGATCACCCGCTCTCTCCTGAGAGTCGATCTTTCTATAATAGCCGACTTCAGATGGGACGAAAAGATTCACGGCGGTGCCGAAACGTTCATGATTCTGGTCGAGGACGTCGATGGAGAGGTTATTCTCTTCCATGACAATTTCTTACTCCTCCAACGGTATGCAGAAGACGAGCACAATGTTACCATCACCGTTCCTATGTTCGAGCCCGTACCTCCCAACTATTACGTATCCGTGATCTCAGACCGTTGGCTACATGCCGAAACCCGCCTGCCCATATCCTTCAAGCATCTCATCCTACCCGAGAAATTCCCTCCTCCCACCCCGCTCCTTGATCTTCAGCCTCTTCCTCTCTCAGCTCTTCACAATAAAGAGTTCGAGGCCCTCTATTCCTCCACTATCGACACCTTCAACAAAATCCAAACCCAAGTTTTCCAGGCTCTCTACACATCCGACGAGAACGTAGTCATAGGTGCTCCGACAGGCAGTGGAAAGACTGTTTGCGCTGAATTCGCTCTCTTACGACTATGGAGCAAACGCGAACAGCCCCGCGCTGTTTGTATAGAGCCGTTCCAAGACATGGTAGACATGCGTGTCAAGGAGTGGCAGGAAAAGTTCTCTCGATTACAGGGCGGCAAGGAAATCGTTAGCTTGACAGGAGAGACCAGTGCTGACTTACGACTGCTCGAAAAGGGGGACGTGATCGTTTGCACACCTTCGCAGTGGGATGTCGTTTCTCGGCGATGGAGACAGAGGAAGAATGTGCAAAACATCGGACTGCTCATCGCTGATGAGGTGCAGCAGGTCGGTGGAGAAGTCGGGCCCACATACGAGGTGATTATTTCTCGTACACGGTATGTCTCTGCGCAGACAGAGATCAAGACGAGGATCGTTGCTTGTGGGGTTTCGCTGGCAAATGCCAGAGATCTCGGAGAATGGGTCGGGGCGCCTTCGCATGCGATTTTCAACTTTTCGCCGAGGTATGTTATATCGATGTTATGCTTCAGACAGAGAGATGCTAATCTTGTCCGCTAGTGCACGTCCCCTGGACATGGATATCCATCTTCAATCCTTCTCAATTCCTCACTTCCCCTCTCTCATGATCGCTATGTCAAAACCTGCCTACCTTGCTATCACTGAATATGCTGCCACGAAACCTACCATCGTATTTGTCCCTTCGAGGAAACAATGCCAACTGACAGTGGACGACCTCCTGACCCATTGCGCTGCCGATGACCAACCCGACAGGTTCCTTAATGTTGATCTAGACGACCTTCAGGTCCACTTGGATCACCTGAGCGACGAAGGCTTAAAGGAGACGTTAAAACACGGTATTGGCTATTATCATGAAGCATTGGACAAGCAAGACAAGAGGATTGTACAAAGGTTGTTTGAGAGTGGTGCTGTGCAGGTTTTGGTCGCTTCGAAGGCGAGTATTCCATTTCTTAAACTTTGGATAATAGTCTGATTAATCGTAATAGGACACCGCCTGGTCCCTTCCTGTTGCAAGCTACATGGTCGTCATTATGGGAGTTCAGTACTACGAGGGCAAGGAACATCGTTATGTCGATTACCCCGTTATGGATGTTCTGCAAATGATGGGCCGAGCTTGTAGACCTAGGGAAGATGATAGAAGCCGCTGTGTACTGATGTGTCAACAGACGAAGAAGGATTTCTACAAGAAATTCCTTGCAGAAGGTCTCCCTATCGAGAGTCACCTTCCAACAATGTTGCATGACTACTTTTTGGCGGAAATCGCGGTCAAGACGATCGAGAACAAGCAGGACGCAATGGTCTGTAACCCTTCCCCTCTCTCTTTGTAAAGTCCTTTGACGCTGACAGTAAACCCTGGTAACAGGATATTTTGACTTGGACGTATTTCTATCGTCGCATGACACAGAACCCCAATTACTACAATTTGCACAATGTCAGCCATCAGCACTTGTCTGATCACTTGTCCGAATTAGTGGAGAACACGCTTAATGACTTGGTCAACAGCAAGTGCATCTCTATCGGTGAGTGGAGCCCCATCCTGTTTTGTGAACCTCTTGTCTAATCTCGGTAACAGAGGACGAAATGGACGTTAGCGCTCTCAACCTGGGTATGATTGCAGCTTACTACAACATTTCTTGTACGTTTTCTTTGCCTTTCTGTCCTACAAGACCCTAACCCCGCTTCTTAGACGTTACTGTCGAAATCTACACCCTCTCCCTCAAGGAACGTACCAAGCTCCGTGGACTTCTCGAAGTCGTCTCTTCGTCTGCCGAATTCGAAATCATCCCCATCCGCCGTCACGAAGATGTCCTCCTCCGTCGCCTCTACGACCGCTTGCCTGTCAAACTTGAAGCCTCGGCAGCCGAATTCGAGTCTCCGCACTTCAAGACTTTCTTGCTTCTCCAAGCTCATTTCAGTCGTATCGCTCTTCCACCGGATCTGGTTGCGGATCTAAAAGTGGTTTTGGAGAAGGTGCTCACGTTGCTCAGCGCTTGTGTAGATGTGATGAGCAGTAACGCTTGGTTGAACGCGCTAGGAGCAATGGATCTCGCGCAAATGTGTGTACAGGCGGTTTGGGAGAGGGATTCGCCGCTAAAGCAGATACCTCATTTCGAACCGGACGTGGTCATGAGGTGCACGGATGCAGGTGTCGAGAGTGTATATGACGTTATGGAAATGGAAGACGACAAGAGGAACGAGTTGTTGCAGATGACTCCAGCACAAATGTAAGTAATAATTCTTTTTCCTTTCTCCTGGCGAACGTTTTGCTGACAGTATGCGGGTTCTACAGGCAAGATGTTGCGGCGTTTGTCAACTCATACCCTACTCTTGACGTTTCACATGAACTTGTCAAGGGCGAATACACTGCTGGTGCTCCCATCCTTCTCAACGTTGTCCTGGCTAAAGACGAGGATGATGAGGATCCGTCCGAATCCGATCAAACCGTCATTGCACCCTTCTTCCCGATCAAAAAGCTGGCCAACTGGTGGTTGGTTGTCGGCGAGCCCAAAACGAAACAGCTCCTCGTCATCAAGAAGGTTACAGTAAGCAAGACGATGAAAGCCAAACTCGAGTTTACGTTGCCAAAGGGTAGACATGAAGTCAAGTTGTATGTTATCTGTGATTCCTATGTTGGTGCGGATCACGATATCACAATTGGCGAGTTAGATGTTGCTGAAGGCGAGGAGAGTAGTGACGAAGATGATAGTGATGAGGAGAGTGACAAGATGGAGGAGTAGACAAGTGCTGTGTGTTGACTGGGCAGGACATATGGTGTGAGTTCTGATGTTTGTCTGACTTGTTGCTTTCTCTATACATATACATGGTTGTAATACTGTACAATGTATCATATTGACCGAACCGGTCGAAATGTCTGCTAATCAGTGTAAAAGAGGTAAGGATATCTTTGGTTTAGGTGGGTCAAGAAAGAACAAAATAGCAAAAGAGGGACTGGAAATGACAGACGCCAAACTTCATATCAATTCGTGTTCGCAGTGCTCGTAAGACGCGGCTTGTGTTTCGCGACAAGCTTTACAACCTCCAGGATGCCACGGAACGCAAAACAGTGGAAAACCAATAGCTTCTCCTCTACCTTGCGATCTTTCACACTCTTCCAGGCTACTTCCCAATCGCCGTTCAGAGTGAGCAGATTTCGCTCCCAGTCCCTCAACAAAGGAGACATGCCGCGCAACAATGAGCAGTGTTCTTCCTCGAATGTCTCCTGATGCAAAATTTCGTGCATTGTGCGATCCCGTTCATCGATGCTTCCTTCAAGCCGAGTTTCCCATTCGTCTTCCTTTTCAGACATCTCCTCGTTGCCCAAAGCGCACCACAGTGCCGTCCAGAAAAATGAATGCATGTCGTCCAACGGTGACTGCAGGTACGGCAAACCGATTTCCATGGCCTTTCTGAGAGGCGTACTCATGAACGCGGGGACGCCCTAATCACCAAAGTAAATCAGTGAAACAACGGATTGGAGAGAAAATAGTTGACTTACCGAAACCTCCTCGTCGTGCATCTCGGGATCGAAGTAAGAAGCATCGATTTTAGCTACAATTTCAAAGTTGCTGATGATGGCCTTGCACTCGGTCGTGATCCCAAGATCTCGAATGATCTCTTCCAACTCCTTTGCCATAGCAGCAACATCCTGCTGTCGTATGTACTTGTCTGAGGCAGCTTGTTTGCCCGAGACTTGAGTGCGGGTTGCCTGATCATCCAAAGCCTTAAGAAGATCATCCCAGTACGTGTCCTCTTCAACTTTCAAATGAGCAAAGCAATTATCGAGAAATCCCAGTCCGTCAGAAGAGGAAGCAGACTCGTCTGCACAGGACTTTGCACTAGTCTCCCCAGTGGTTGTATGTGCCTCTGAGGAAATACTCAAGAGCGAATGCACGGATCTGGTTGAAAACGGGGCACGCTTTTTGGGACCCTGGTCAATTTTCAAGATGCTTAACGTATTAACGTCTCGGTGCATATAGCCTCTCATGTAGCAGGAGAGCCAGCCTGCCATTGAAAACAGTAACAAATTGAGACCAAGTTCATCAATGAGCTGTCAATTCCATTCGTAACTTACCGAGCGAGGCATGAAGGAGGCATTCACACAAGTCCCAGGCCGAGTCACAATCCTCCAGGAATTTCGTGCTTCCAACAGAGGGGTGAGTACACATAGCGCGGTAGTCCGGAGCATCTGCTTAGTTGGAGGGTCAGGAAGGATACCCATTAAATCATGCTGACCCACTTTGTCCTATAGACGAGATATCAACAGGGGTACCAAAAGCAGTCTGCGAATAGATGATGCTTGGATCTAGAGTCACAGCCGGGTCAGCAAATACTGGGATTGGACAGAATCCGAACGTAGTTTGAGGGTCGCTTGTGCCCGAATCGGTTGGATGTATAGTGCTCGTAAGACGCGGCTCGTGTTTCTTGATAAGCTTCGCAAACTCCAGGATGCCACGTAACGCAAAATAGTGGAAAACCAATAGCTTCTCCTCTACCTCGCGATCCTTCACGCTTTTCCAGGCTATTGCCCAATCCTGATTCAAAGGCTTGAGTAAATCCTGCTGCCAGTCCTTCAACAAAGGAGACATATCACGCAGCAATAAACTGTAATCTTCCGCAAATGTCCCCCTATAAAGGATTCCGTCCACCGCACGATCCCGTTCATCAGTGTTTCCCATGATCAGAGCTTCCCATTCCTCTTCGGACGTTTTCACCTTGTTGCACATAACGGTCCACAATGCTGTCCAGAAAAACGAATGCATGTCGTCCAGCGGTGACTGTAAGTATGGCAACCCGATTTCCATGGCCTTTCTGAGGGGCGTACTCATGAAGACAGGATTGGCCTGGCCACAAGAATCAGTGAAAACAATGAATTAGAGAAAAAGACAGTACACTTACTCCAACCTCCTCGTCGTGCATCTCGGGATCGAAGTAAGAAGCGTTGATTTCAACCGCAACTTCAAAGTTGCCAAGGGCAGCCTTGCAATCGGTCGTGATCTCAAGATCTCGGACCACCTCTTCCAACTCCATTGCCATGGTGACAATGTCCTGCCGTCGCATGTACTTGTCTGAGGCTCTAGCTGGAGCAGCTCGTTGATCATCCAAAGCCTTGAGAAGATCATTCCAGTACGTATCCTCTTCAACTTTCAAATTAGCGAAGCGATCGTTGAGAGACCCCGGCCTATTAGAAGAGGAAGTAGACTTGTCTGCGCACCCCGCACTCGTCTCCCCAGTGGATGTATGCGTCCCATCTGAGGAAGTACTCAAGAGCGAATGTACGGATCTGGTTGAAAATGGGTGACGTTGTCTGGGACCCTTATCAATTTTCCAGATGTTCAGGGGACTAACATCTCGGTGCATATAGCCTTTCATGTAGCAAGAGAGCCAACCTGCCATTGAAAACAGTAACGAATGAGACAAGTTCATCTAAAAAGAGCTGTCGATTCTATTTGTAACTCACCAAGCGAAGCATGAAGAAGACATTCACACAATTCCCAGGCTATCTCACATTCGAGCAGGGATTCCAAGGGTCCAGCAAAGACGTGAACCCACATACTACGCTTGTCCGGAACATCTGCTTGGTTGGAGAGTCAGGAAGGTATACCCTTTTAAATCGCATTGACCCACTCTGTTTTTTCGCTTCTACAAAGGACGAGATGTCAACAGGGGTACCGAAATCAGTTTGCGAATAGACGATGCTTGGATCTGGAGTCACAGCCGGCTCAGCAAACGCTGGTGTTGGACAGAATTTGAACGTAGTTTGAGGACCGCTTGTACGCGCCGGGTGTGGGTCTGGGCGTTTTGCACCATGTCTTGACATCGTCGCCACTCGTTTCCTAAGGCTTGAGCTTCAAGTTGTGAGATGGAATAGGCTACATACTAGTTCGGACGGTTTGAGAATCGATTCTTAAGATTAACCACGTGCTATGCTAGCCGGCTCTGGACGCCGGCCGCAAGAGAAGCACAAGAAGTACTGCTTGCACCCTACGCCATTTGCAGTCCGGAGTCTCAACCAAACTCCATTGTCAATCTTCCTACGAAGGAGACACTTCGCGCAACGATGGGCTATAGGCTTCCTCAGATGCTTCTTCCTCACGTTGCAGTCAACAGACTTGAACACCATGACTTCCCTGAAGCTTTTATTTTTCTCTTCGTGAGCCGTTTATCTCCAGCTGTTGTTACTTTCCAACGGGTTTATTGGTAAATTATCTTCTTTGGTAACCGCATAAGAGGATAGTTAGCGATAAGAGTAAGAAGTAATGATAAGCTCCTTCAGACAAGCATAAACAATAGATATTAGAAGGACGTCCGTCTAGTGTTCGAAATGTCCGGTTCTGAACTTTTGTTCGGACCCATCAGCAAATTCCGGGGCATATAAAACGTATGATGTGCATGGAGTGTATAATCTTCATGCACTTTCCAGCAAGTTGCGTAACGATAGGCCACCGCAAAAACTTTTCTACTCAGGCGGACTCTGAAACCCACGTGAAAACGACGTCATCGTATCTGAGTCGTCACCCTCGCCGTCCAATAATTCGTTCCAGTGATTTACGCATTACTCCTCTCAACCCTTGTCGGTGTAAGCACCCACCAGTACAGCGATGATGCTGCCTTTGTTTTCACTGCAGGTATAAATTGCGAGGCACAGAAATGCCTAGAAATGCTCAAGCGTTCAACATCGCGACCAGTAATACAACTCCGAGGATGTCCGCTCCTCTCTGGTACGATAACTCCCCTCTCACTATAGTTCTGCTGCAGTCCGTTGAGCAAACCTGCTGCCCAGTGACTCTATGTATACCTGAGACCCGGTATTCATCGCGAAAGCTGAGAGTTGGCAGGCGCAGTGTGATTCCAAGTATACTCAGTACGTATCCATACTCTTAGATCTATTATATGGGCTACCTGTCACGTGAATTGAAAGTCCGCCTGAATAGAAAAGTTTTTGCGGTGGCCTATCGTTACGCAACTTGCTGTCATACATTTCTATACAGAATTTGACTGATGGGCTTTATACACACTGTGTATAAGCGGTATGAAGCATTGATCCGAGCATTAGCAGTTCGGACTTGGCGGATTTTCAGAATTGCCGCGATCACGTGGTGGATTTCAGGTGGAGTTCCAAACTTCCGCGTCTCACTACTTCCAAGTTAGACGGCAACCTCTCCACTTTTCTACCTCACAGCGGCGTATTCCAGGTAAGTAATTATTTCTCAACCGGTAGTCACTTATTGTTGGCTTAGAGCACCCTGAATATACAGGTCTATGGTGCCGTGGTGCAAGTTTATTGTTTTTTGAGTGGACGACGGTACGTGATGTTTCACTTCCATTCAATGTGTTGACTATCTTTTCTATTTTAGCTCCTCTGTGATTACAAGGCCGTACCCCTTAACTTCTTTTGACAAGGTGTGTTTTTTTTCTCGTGCCATTTGAGTTTTGCTAATGTCATTGCCAGTGAACTAGATTTACACCTTGCACAACGAGAGGTAGGCTAGTATTTACAAATTTTGTTGTATGTATCATCTGTATGTAGGCATGTATTGTATGCAGATATTCTAATAACAATTTGCTTGATAACGAAAAAAGTGTGATAATTTGGTTGTATAAAGATGTATGAGTCCATGTATCATAGGTGTATGAAGGGTGTATAAATCTTGTATACACTTTATACACCGTGTATAAAGTTTATGCACTCTGTCGGAAATTTAAATACGGAGCCGTAAGCGGCTGTAAGCGCTTATGATGAGCGTAATGAAATCGGCCATTACGGGCCATTATGGCAGGGAGGAAATCATTATAAAGTCCTCGGTTAATTCCCGCTACTCGGAATATATTCCGAGTAACTAGGGTTTGTCCTAGAAGCCATGAAAGTCACGTGTTTCTGTCAATAGACACAAACATCTCCACTGCTATATAGTCAAATGCTCACATGTTCCCCTCTTCTTGTCCAGCGGTTCCCGAACCGTACGCGTAATGTAATCTTTTTTTTTCCTTGCAATTAATCTTTTTTTTCCGGTCTGCTCGTCGTCCATCATGCATCGATTGTCCGCTGTCTGCTTGGTGGTCACCTATGACGCTTCAGACTTCACCTTCGTCCCCAGTGTCTGCCTTCACTCTTCACTCGTCGCTACCGACCCCCTATTTTCTTCGTTTGGCGGCTGGGCATGAAACGTTTCCGTTTTGATCACCCCTACTGAATATTTGGTTTGACTGACAAATGCAACAATCGTGAGGTGTGTACTCGAGCTCTAGGTGGGTATCTCCAGTATCTCCGATTCTTTTCCCAATATGTACATCTTTCATATTACCATTTTTATCAGTGCCCCGATGCTTTCGTAAGGTGAGACACCCTCCCATTACAAGTAATGGACGCCAGTTCCTAGCTGTTCCAGAAGATCCCCATGTCTTTTTCCATTTTTGGTCAGTTTCCGAACGTCGTGGTTGATACCTCCGTCGCTCGCCCATTATTGTCCGCCTCCTTTCTGTATAGAGCTGGCGTTTCGTTACCGCTTTCGTCTCTCCCTGTGTCCGTCACTGTCGGAGGCTCATCTTTTCAACTCGACGTCGCTTTTGAGCTCGGCCATATCCCCCTGTATCGACAATGCCCTTTTTCTGTCGATGCCGTGCTTGACCGCGCGTGGTTTGATTCCTTCTCTCGATGGTGTGCTCGTTGCGGATTGGGTTCCGCTATCGATCATATACGCATAGGTAATTTCTCTCGTCGTTTCTTTCCTCTTTCTTTCGCCGTTCTGATCTCATTTGTAGTTGGGCCTCAACCGCTGTTGTCGGACAGCTCCTCTGTTGTGAGTCTGGTCTTCAAAGTCAGTTTTACATGGTCATTGATGTTAAATTTGTAGCTCCCTCTTGAAAGGTCTTTTTCCTGTTGATATTCCGTAGGCGTATTTCTTCGCTGACTTTGTGTTCTCTAGTCAAAACTCCTCTGTGATCCGTGACCGTGCTGCCGCGTCGTCAGTGTTCATTCCCTCTCACTTCCTATTGGTCGTCCATTTACTCTTTTTCTACTAGGTCCCAAGCCGTCGCCCTTAGTGAAGAAACTAATGGGGACCTTCCTTCTTCTGTTTCCCTGGGTCCGGAGACCACCTGCGGTAGTAATTTTTCTGAAAGCGGACAAAGCGGATTATGCAGTACTAGCGGAAGCGACCTTTCGTTCCTTGTGTCTTCGGAATCTACATTCCAGCCACTGCTTTATTCCGATTGGTTATGCCGAAGCGGTGTATCTTCGTCTCAAAATGTGTCTACGTTGCCAAATATACAAGATCTTTTAGTAACCCCATCGTCGAGATTCTATTCTTTCCGTAACCTTTGTGATGATGACTTGTCAATGTACAAACGAATTCTATATTCCCATGGTCTACCATGTCATAGCTCGTTCACTGCTTCTGATTGTAGGGATAGCTTGTTAGCACATTTGTGCCGTGGCGTGTGTGCGAGTTCCTCTTCGGATGGTGAATTTCAGCCATCTGGATGTGCCTGTCTCTCTGAAGGTTTTACTAGTGAATCTCATCTTGCTTTCTATTGTGTTTCACTATTACTGTCCACGGGCAATGTAGATATCTTTCGAATCGCTTGTCAGTCACTTGCGTTGTCGGTAAAAAGTGACCCAAGTGGTCACTTTGATTCTCTCATGGTTCTTCGCAATAGTCTGCTGTCTAGTAGTAATGTCCAATGCAACCTGGGACAGTTCGTGTCTCAACTGGTTTACGCGGGTGTCCCTGTTTTAGTAACATTTGCGCAACAACATGGCATTACTTTTTCGATCAAAGACAGTCAAGAGGTTTTGATAGATAAAATTCTTGAACATTTTATTCGTGGTACGTGTGCGAGTACTCCTTCCCTTTCCTTACCGATTGCCTGTTCTGCAGTCTCTGAGTCCATCGTGCCGCAGCCTGCGAGTCCGGATTACATGATGATAGCGTGGCTCAAGACGTTGCATAGTCATTTGGGTCTGCGAGGTTTTCGTCGTCTTTATCGTATTTTACGATGGGATTTTTCAGGATCCGATAGTAAAAACCAGATGCGATTGCGACTTAAAAAATATATCCATACATTAGAAAAAGCCAAAAATGCTCGCGGTAGTCGCTTTGTTCAGCTGTGGGAACTTGCAGAGCAACGATACGCTTCGGAGTGGCCGCATATATGTTCTGAAGAAAGGAAAAATGCGATAGTAGAGGAATTTGGTCAAGAGTTGTCTAAATTGAAGTTGACTTCCTTTACTTGTGCGTCGTGCTCCGAGTCTCGTCGGATCGGAGAACGTCGATATTTAAATCAAGAGGATTTCGATATCAATTTGCTGTTGAGACCGGATAAGAGGCTATCATCTGATGTGGTTATGCAAAATGGAGATGACAGAGGTGCTGTTGATAATGAACGTGAAGACGAATATGTACACCTTGGCGACAGTGAACAGGAGGGAATGGATGACGAGCCTTTGTTTGTTGACAGCGATTCTCGAAATGCCAATGAGCGTGATAGTGGTTCCCTACTGTCAGGCCGGGACTGGTTGTCCCAATATTGTATACCACCTCCAATGCCCTTTGATGACGGTGATTTGAAGGATATTCTAGTCGATCCCGAAGGTATTTCTGTCGACGACAGCTCAGGAAAATACGTATTTTCGATGTGTCGTTCATGCTGTCGCTATCTGAATGGTGGCCGCTTACCTCCTAAAGCCATGGCAAATCATATGTACTTGGGTCCTGTCCCTGACGAGCTTCGGGACCTTACCGTGGTGGAACAAAATATGATTGCTTGTTGCCGTAGTAAAGCCTGGATTATAAGGCTACACGAAGGTAGTTCTGAAACTACTGCAGATCCTCACGATACATCGACGGTGCGTGGTGGTGACTCTCAGCGAGGCGTGAAAGGCCATATTATAATATACCCACAGAAGCCGACCAGCGTCTTGGATTTGTTACCACCACCTCTAGACGATATTTGCTCAGCTGCCTGTGTGATATTTGTCGGTTCGAGCCCTC
This sequence comes from Dendrothele bispora CBS 962.96, assembly GCA_004369135.1. Taxonomy (NCBI): domain Eukaryota; kingdom Fungi; phylum Basidiomycota; class Agaricomycetes; order Agaricales; genus Dendrothele; species Dendrothele bispora. Next base: position 29,067 of record ML179448.1, read on the forward strand.
CATCTCAAGATTGGATGAAGGAAAAGGCGACTCCACTAATATTCCGCAAGGAAAAACTCCAAAAAGCATTGTACTGGTTGAGGGATCATAATCCCCTTTACAGGGATGTGCGTATTAATCAACCTTTTTTGGATGGACTTGCAGATGAAGAGATCTTACCAGTTTGTATTGATCATATTTTGCCTGACGGTGCTTCTGTGTCGTTGACCAGTCGATATGACAATGTACCTGAAACAGAAGCAGGTGGTGAAGTGCTTTTTGAAAGGGCTGTCGTTACTGATGTGTCCGGGAACGAGACTGCTTCTGTCTTGAAAAGAGCCGCTTCTAGACATGTTAAGCAAAATTATGGATCCTACGTACGCATGCCCCATGGTAATCGCCCGGCTACTGAATTCAATAATGAAAGCCTATTCCCTCTGATGTATCCCACTCTTTTTCCCTATGGCCTTGGTGGATTCGGGTGTTCGTCCCGTTTAGTAAACATCAGTATGAAAGCTCAGGTTAAACATTTGCTACACCTGTGGGACAGACGGTTTCAGACTCATTTCTCCTTCTTGTTTTCTGCCTTTAATGTTATGCAAAGACACGAAATGTTGCGGAAAACGTCTTTCAAGGTCAAACGAGATACTTTTGAACGGCTGGCTTCACAGTTTGCTGATGTGGATCCTGTTACTGTACATGTCGTTGCTGAAAGAGTTGCAAAAGGAAATAGTGTCACTGCTCACAACGAAAAAGAGAGAAAGGTTTTGCGTTTAATGAATGAGGTTCGCTTGATAACCTCGCATGTGGACAGTTCACCTACATCGAAGTCGCATCGCCGTAATGAAATCAGATCATTGATGATGGAAAAGGGAATGCCCAGTTTTTTCATTACCGTGAATCCTGCTGATACTTACAATCCCATTGTACGGTTTCTTGCGGGGGAAGAAATTGACCTGGATAGTGAAATGACAGCTGATGTGAGTTCATCTACAGTGCAAAACATGTTATTATCAGGAAATCCATTTGTCGGTGCAGAATTTTTTGATTCATACATTCGTGCTTTCGTTAAGATTCTACTTGGATATGACCCCCAAAATCCTCGTAAAGAAGGGGGCCTGTTGGGTAAAGTCAAAGCATATTACGGGTGTGTCGAAGCACAAGGTAGAGGAAGTTTGCATTGTCATATGTTGGTTTGGTTGGAAGGAGGATTGAATCTGAATGAAATTCGAGAACGTGTTCTTTCACAGTCTAACAGTGATTTCACGGAGCGCTTGATTCGTTATCTCGATGATGTTATTGCTACAGATATACCTGAAGTCGATGTCGACTCGGCTTTACCTCATCCTTGCTTTTTGAGACATATTCGGAAACGAGAAGATGAAAGTAAGACTGGTTTTGATTTTCGACGTTTGGTTGACAAGACACAGGTTCACAAACATTCTTTTACTTGCTATAAGTATTGGAAAGGCGGAAGTACTCCGAAAACATGTAGATTCGATTTAGATGAGAAAAATGTTAGAGCGTCCACCTCTATCGACCCGAATACTGGAGAAATACTCCTGCACCAACGCAATGGATTGATCAACCCCTATAATCCGACTATGCTGTCAGCACTGTGCTGCAACATGGACATCAAATTTATAGGATCCGTTACTTCTGCAAAAGCTATCTTGTATTATGTTACCGATTATATTACAAAGGCGCACGTCGCATTTGGAGCTCTGGATGCTGCGTTGAAAAAGTTAGGTCCGTACGACGCTAATTGTCAAACTCTATCGGAGAGAGGCAAACAACTGCTAAACAGATGTGCATACATGATGTTGTCACACCAAGAATTGTCAGCGCAGCAAGTCGCAGCTTATTTGATGCAGTATGGCGACTACTACAGTAGTCACCAATTTAAACCTTTATTGTGGACACAATTCAAAAAGTTTATTGATGATCAATGTCATAGCGCGGAGTGTTACCATTCTGAGATGGAGGAGAAACCAGTGACATCTCCTAATTTGCAAGTAGATGATGTCCAGGACGGTGAACTTCCTTCACATAATCGAACGGATGCAGACGAGCTACAACATGAAGATAACGATGATGATGACATAGATGCTGACCACGAAGATCAGCAACCGCGCGACCCAGAGAGCGATGATTTCCTGAGCACCGATGATTGGGACTACGGTGAACGATATTATGATGCTACTGTTGCTTATCAGGTCCAGAACGATGTAGACAGTAGCGTTCCGGAGCCGGAGTTGTTCCAACCTTCAATTGAAACCGGCAGTGGCGATTCACGACAATGCTCAGTAGAACCTGGCGAGAATGCTCTGTTAGAACCTGCGTTACAGAGATTCAAAGATGGTGCAGAAGAGGTGACCATCTCACGGAGCTCAACGGGGGAATTATTGGCTCGTTGTTCAGCTGTCTCTGATTATCACTGCCGTTCCGGTGATCTTTTGGATCTTTGTGTTTGGGATTTCATTGCTCAAGTGGAAAAAACTGATAAGAGCACTGGTACCGCCAAAGCAACCGAACATCCGGATGACACGGAAAACATTGAAGCTGATCAAGTACCATCTATTGCGACGGGTGTAGAGGTTCTCGATGTTGATTGTAGGGAACGAAGCAAATTTGACTTGAACAGTCCACACTTAGAAAGAGCACGAAAAACTCTACGGGTTATACATCCGATGAAGAGATATGTTCCGTTGGTTTTAGGTCCAGGGATTCCAAGGAGAGACAAAGAAAGTTCCATGATGAAACACACTCGTCTAATGCTTATTTTGTTCAAACCGTGGGTAACTGTCAATGATCTGAAAACAGAAACCCAGACATGGAAAGAAGCGTACAATGAATTTCTAGAGAACACCTGCAGTCCGCGTCTTCATCGTATCATTGATAATATGCAACTTTTGCATGAGTGTCGAGACAGCAGAGACGATCATTTTGAGCAGCGCAGGAGTCTGTGGCGTAACAGGTCCACTTCAGGTGTTTCCAACGGTTCTGTTCCCGGGTCAGATGATTTCAATCTAAATGATGAGTCTCAGATGGCAGAGCATCTGAAAGATGTAGAACGATGCTTCTCTCACCGACAGGAGAAATCGCAAGATAACCTATGTCATTACATTGCTGCAGCTGTTGATGCTGGTCTGTTCGATGCGGCAACGGCTGGATGCTCCCCAGAAATGAATGCATCGGAATGTCAAGCGGACCCTAATATGTCTGAACAGTTGGTAAATGATGTAGGACCTGAGACTTGTTGGCTGAATGAATATAAACAACGTCGGACTCAATGGAAAAAGAGTTTGAAGAGAAACGATCATACAACTAGCGACGGTGGATTGCAACCTACTGCTGAAATGGAGTCTATGGATTTCCACCAAAAGAAAAATCATGTACCGGGCGCTACAATATCGTCCCTGGCCGAGTCCTCGGTATCGGGTCCTTCAACTGAAGAGAATTCACGTACTGAGTCGGCAGCCAGACAGATAACTGGTGACAGGGAAGTTTTCTTGAGATCAATTATCGAACAGTATTCTTTGAATGTCGAGCAAGAACGTGCTTTTCGTATTGTCGCTGACCATAGTTTTCAATCTGGCTCTCCACAATTACGAATGTTGTTGCATGGACCCGGGGGTACAGGAAAGTCGCGTGTTATTCACGCTCTTAGTGAGTTTTTCCGTGTGCAAGGACAGGAGCGGCGTTTGAGGTTGGCTTCATTCACAGGGGTAGCTGCAAGGAATATCAAGGGTTTGACGTTACATTCCGCATGCAATCTAAGTCAATTTGGGGAAGGACGTAACGCAAACTCGAGAAAGGAGGAATTGCTCTCCATTTGGGAAGGTGTGGAATATCTCTTCATCGATGAGATTTCCATGGTCGGCTGCAGTTTGCTGGCGGAAATCAGCGAAGCGTTGTCGAAGGCTACAGGAGTGAATGATTTGTTTGGAGGAATGAATGTCATATTTTCTGGTGACTTCGCACAACTTCCACCTGTGATGTACACTAGATTATACGCCAAAGTAAATCGCAATAGAGTGAATACGGTCGCTGGACAGAAGGATGTGTTCGGTAAATTGGTGTGGTTATCTGTTGACACCGTGGTCTGTTTGGAAGAAAACAAACGTGTGGATGGGGATAAAACATTTACTGAGTTGTTGCAGCGTTTGCGCATGGGATCGTGTACTGATGCAGATTGTACGTTATTGAGGTCAAGAATTGCTGCTTCGGTTAAACCAGATTGGTCAACTTCACCGTGGTCGACAGCACCTTTGATTGTCACTGAAAATGCCATCAAAGATGAAGCTAATATTCTCGCCACCAAAGCATTTGCGAAAAGGATGGGCAGACCTGTGGAGTGGTACTACGCCGTCGATTCTCATTCTGAAACTGCCATTGAAAGTGAAGATTTGAAGGAACTTTTATACGATAAAACTTCTGGCTCGACGAACAAGTATCTTGGCAAAATACCTTTGGTGATTGGCATGCCTGTCGTGATTACGAACAATTTCGATGTCAGCGGTGGCATAGTAAATGGAACTTACGGAGTACTTAAAAAGATAAGATACACTTGCGATGGGCAAAGGCGACATGCCACTTCTTGTACCGTGGAGGTTCCGTCGAGGATCGGCCAACCGATGACAGGTTTGACAGATTTGGAAATACCCGTTGTGTCACAAGATTCTCGCATGACATTTGTCCATCCACATACGCAGAGACGGTTGCAAGTTACTCGTAAGCAACTTCCTATTTTACCAGCTTTTGCTATGACTTGTCATAAATCCCAAGGTAGTACGTTACAAAATATTGTCGTTGACCTCCGTCTCTGTCGAGGATCTGAGAGTCCCTATGTAATGCTGTCTCGGGCTACTTCTCTCAACGGCGTCATTATTCTTCGGGACTTTGAGAACAAAAGGTTGCAATGTCGGTTGAGCGAAGACTTACGGATTGAGTTCAAGAGAATCAGGATTCTCCAATTGCAGACCATTGTTCGTTATTCGACGTTCGATCATGAGAAGAAACGCGCGATGTCACAATTACGCCATATCACTGAGATCGTCAGTTCTTCGTCCTCTCTTCCACCGGTGAACATCGATCAGTCACAGCTAAACACCTTCACCGCTTGTTCGCTGAAAAACTTTTGCTCGGATTCTGCGATACGTATGCAAGCACGTGAACTTCTTACAGAAGTTGAGACTGACATCGAACTTTTGACTACGAGAGACGCAACGGGTACTCAACAAAAACTTTCAAGTCTGCGCACAGTCAACCCCCGAAAACGAAAGGTGCCAGACAGTTGAGTATTTCCTTGTCTAGCAATCTTTCGCATTACGGGTATGTCTGAGCGTTCTGGCTGAGCCCTTTTCTCTCAATCGGGTAAAGAGATCTTTAGATGGATCTCTCAGATCACTTCCGTTTTTGGATGGTATGTACGTCTCAGGTTGTTTATTAAAAGCGACTGCTGAATTTTGGATTTTGGATACCTTAGCATCATGAATTCATACGAATACCAACCCGGCGACCACGATTCTCAGATATTCGAACAACGCCGGCGTCCTGGTGGATTGTACGACTACGTTACCAATCTCGTTCAGAAGATGGACAAGAGTGCTTTCGCGAATGTTGAACCCGGGAAAGATTTCATTCGAGCTACAAGACCTGGAACACGCACTTACGGTTTCGTGGAAAAGGATGGTCGACCCTTCAATTGCAACGTATTCGGGGAAGTTCTAGGTGGAAAGTATGGAACATTGATGACTGCACGATACAATCACTTTCCTGGTGATGACAGGTTCAATGTAGGATGTTTTGTCTCTATTACCAGTCTCACTCTCACTAATTTTGTTGCTCTTCAGCCGATACCTCTAATGGATAACAGTAAACCAGCGAAAGCCGTTTTAGCACTCGGTCGTCCCACTCTGGCTCCTAAGAAAATGGACAGTCTTTGGTACAATCAACTTTACACCGCTGTCGGCATGCGTTCATATGATCGAAAGTGGGAGAACGAGACAGGGGGGAATCAGGTAAACCAAAACCGCTCGAATCTTTGCTGCGCTCACTCTTTTGTCGGAAGTTCGTTATCAAGGAGTTCGTCAAGAACAGATTGCAACCAAACAGCTCGGACGTCAAACCTGACACTCTGGTACTTACTGGTCCCGCCATGTACATGGTAAGTCCACCTTTTCTGAAATTGATCATGTTCCTTACGGAAAGATATTTTAGGTGCCGCCCCAAGGATCGTCTGATACAGTCAGCGCTCTCGAGGAGAAGCCGACGGGCGCTGTCGCACCACGAAATCGCATGAAGCGACGCAGAATCGAAGAGGATCCCTCTAGTGATTCAAATGCTATAACGAATTATTCGGATGGAGTCTCTCAAGCACAATCGAGTGACGACATGTCGTCTTCGTTGAGGGTATATCCCACTGGTAACACTTTGTTTCTACTGCACAGTCATTTCTCTTGATATCATTTACAGGTGATCAAATATTCGTCGGTGCCACTTATGACCCAAGGCTTCAACATGACTACGGCGGGATTTTTTTCAACCAAAACCATGCTCGTCTTGTTCAACCGGACTTTCGAGATGTTACACAAAAATTGATCTGTCCCTGGGATTTCTACGACAAATTGAGGCCTGGCACGCTGGTCCTGGCCAATATTGACATTGTTGTGTACGTTGTTGGTAATAAAAAGGTTTGTATTTCTTCACCGTCTTTCTCGATTCTCACTAATAATTTCCCAGATTTATCATGCTAACATGCTCAGTCTTTGAGTTTTGGCTGAATCGGACTTGCCCGTCGAGCAGCCGAAACCATATCAAGTCCCGAAACCTGTTCCTTTCGGTCCTTCTGCAGACACGTTCAATAACTTCGAGCTCCCTGACTTCTCCAACGTCCCTGACTCTCTGACGGGGCTATCTTCCGAACAACAAATCACTGAGGAGGCAACTCCTGTGCCTTCTGTTGATGGAAAGTGTGATGCGATGCCAACCGACGATGATTCTCCGGACTCATCAGACATAGTCGGTATCGAAGACTCATCGGAAGGATCATTTCTCTCGTCTTCTTCTGACACCCTTGAAGAAATTCCAACTATCTCGATTGTGGATGAGAAAGATGTCGGTGGCACACTCCAAACCGGCGAGCTCGACGTTCCTATGCATGATCTGGATCTGTGCGATGTCTTGGACCCCGCAGATGATGTGTCTACCTTGAACCAATCCCGTGGAAAGGGTAAGAAGACGTCGAAGGGGAAAAGAAACTGATTCTTGCGCTGTCGTTCGGGTTTCTATAATGTACTGTCTCTTTTGATGTATTGTAGTTGTATCTTGTGAATAAATCCACTCCTCATTCTGTCCTTCTACAAGCGTCGCCCACGTCGTCGTGTTGAGTATTTTGTTAATGTATTATTCTGTATAATTAAGCCTTGCGCTGCGAAGGCTTATCTGGCGTTGAATACAACGTCTGCGAGAAAAAATCCCAGATCTATTCATTATCGTCATCGTGTTCGGTCACAGATAAGACGATGGGTGAAGCTAACTCTCCTGCTCATGATTGTAGAACGTCGGAGATTCGGAAGGCCCTTTCTATCTAGATACCCGACTGTGTCCAGGATTTGACATTGAGCATTAGTAAGATGCTAGAATGTATCTAGATATCCCCGAAACAAAACCTATGTCATAAGATTTGACATTGACCATTAGTCACCGATAATGAGTAACAAGCTATGACGTTACCGATTTTACTCTCAGATTCCGGAATGCAGTATTTGAGAAGGCTCCGTCTATCTAGATAGCATTTGTCTCAGATTTTTCAAAGATCTGAAGTCGACCTATGTGACGAGCATGAATTAGGGAACCACAACGAATTAGGAAGGAAAATCAATACGCCTGCATTCGACCATGCTAGAATCTACATATCCCCTATGTCATAAGATTTGACATTGACCATTAGTCACCGATAATTAGTAACAGGCTATGACATTAGCCTTTTTACTGTCAGATTCCGGAATGCAGTATTTGGAAAGCTCCGTCTATCTAGATACCATTTGTCTCAGATTTTTCAAAAATCTAAAATCGACCTATTCGTTCGGAGGGACATGAATTAGGAAACCACAACGAATTAGGCAACTGAAGGAAGGAAAATGCCTACTTTCGACCGTACCTTTCCTGCCAGTCACTAATAAAAAAAGTTACTTTTAAGATGAAAGGGTATCCTTACCAGTCTAGTTCCAGACATAAGGCGCGACACAATGCCATTGGTGTACGTATTATTAGAATATTTTACGAATGACTGCGTTTAACAGCTTTCCAGACTGCCTGACTGTCAAGATCTCGTGATTCGTGAACTCTCTCCCCGCGATCGTCTCCGTTACAGCCTAGCCTGTAGAGAAACATGCGATTATGTGACTTCCTTCAACGAACGGGCTTTCCGCGTTGCTCATGTACTTCGTCGTTACTTTCCTGATGCTTCACTATTGTCGAAATTTCGCTACCTACAGTATTATCTCGATGTTGTCATATCCGGATCTACCGCACTGCAGTTCTTGGAGCGCACCACATTCAAGAATGCGGATTTGGACCTGTACATGAACTACGAAGCTGTACCACAGTTCAAGCGCTTTCTAGAAGCTGCAGGCTACGTCTGGACACCGCGATGTCCCCATGAAATGACTGCATATTGTAATTTGTACGAAGTCTATGCAACTGTTCCTCCTCATATTCCTTACGAGGCTCGAGGAATCGTCAAGGTATTTAATTTCCTGCGCGAAGGTGAAACGGTCCAGGTAATTGCCACTAAGAACGGACCAATGGATGCTATCCTCGGTTTTCACTCTAGTACGGGAATCCTCTATGCTCTCTGTGTCGTATGATTGACCTTTGGTTGTTTCAGCATGCGTTATGAATGTTATCACGTTTTCACATGCCTATTCCCTCTTTCCCTACACAACTTTCCATTCGAATGCAAACGTCCGTATTGCACGTCGGTTTTCTTCAGCTCCTGCCATCATGACATACAAGGCCGCTATCGAGAAGTACGAACAGCGGGGTTGGCAGAGTGCCTTTATTCCGTCCAGTGATGTCTATCTTAAGCTCTGTTCGGAATTCCGTACCGGTCTTCGGTATGTGGGTGATTCCTTGTGTTGGACAGTAGCACTCGAAGGCATAGCGAACGATGTCCTTGGAACTACAGGCCTGGGGCTGGAACCTAGGTTCATGGGAAGAGAAATGGATCCTATCTGATGCAACTCGTGGTTTCAAAAAGTCGACGGAAGAAAATTCAGTGTCTTCAACGAAAACTCTCGTCCTTATGGCTTCGATAAACACTTCACCTTCAAGTACACGTTGTCTCTGGCGAGGCTTGCCCAGCAAGACAGTCTGTTCGACATGAACGATCGCTATCGGTAAGCTCATTTTATTGTCCAATTAATCAATTTGATGACATTAGCGGCAGGTTCGAGAACGCATATGCAAGGATCCTTCATCTCACCTACGGCCAGAGGGGACGAATGGCTTTGTTTTCTACTGATCGCAGTGTTGTCTATCAATTTCCACGGGGAGAAAATCGTTTCACAGGTGTCCAATATTGCAACCTGCCCTCAGCCGCTACCGTACAAGTCATTCGAGTATTTGCAAGGAAATTGGCGGCTATCTTATGTTATGTCCCTGGTGTATGTCCTTTCTCCCTTTGTTTTTTTTTTGGCCCTAATTCAGAAAAGGTTCGCTTTTCTACTACAATTCCAGAACCGGTTCCGGGTTGCGAGTACACTCCTCGGGTTGTTGTTAATGCCACTTTCATTCTCAGGGTGGATCGTTCGTTCGAACCGAGCGATTTGATGGCATTGAGAGCGAACAATGCGAATCGATTACTTGCAGCCAACTTGACGGTCAAGTACACATCGATTGGTGGTTGGTTTGCAATTTAGGACCATTTTCTTTTTATTCTGAATGATGTGTATCGCCTGGCGACTGCTTAAATCGAAGACCAAACCTACATGTACTTGTACGTATCGTGTACTATAGCCTATGCAACTCTATTTGTCATGTACATTTCCTTATGATTATGCGTTTCTTGTAACCGGTGAATTTGCCTTTGTGCCGAATTGTCCGCGCCGGAACTCGAACTCAAAGCAGAGGCCGACATTTGCCAGTCGATAAGAAGCAACTCGTACGTCGTTGTATTTTCGTGTCTATCGCCCTACACCCTCAGGAGCTCTCAAGGAATTCTGGTGAAAAATTGAAGGGCTGTGATAGGTGGAGTTTGTGGACAGAGATATCGTGAAACGTTGGTTCCAACAGAGAAGATAGAGGAAAACATTTCAGTGTAAATAAAATACCGCAGTGGCTTCATCATACAACAAGTTTGTTACATATACCGAAGAACGTGTCGGTCGTAGGTGTGGCAATCTTAGCGTATTGAACTCATACTGGGTCAATCAAGATGGCGTCTACAAATACTATGAGGTGATCCTAGTTGATCCTTCACACAAGGCTATTTGTCGCGATCCTCGCATCAACTGGATAGTCAATCCTGTACACAAACGTCGCGAGGCACGTGGGCTTACCAGCGCTGGCAAGAAGGTGTGTGATCTCATTTTTTTCTTTTGTGTGAGTTGTGCTGATTACTCGGTCAGAACCGTGGTCTTGGCAAAGGAAATCGTTACAATCATACTCCTGCCAGGTCTACCTGGAAGAGGCACAACACTCAGTCTCCGCCGCTACCGGTAATTCGATTGTTGTGTCGGTTGTATATATGTCAGTTAGTACAATAATGGTACATTACCAACGAAGAACCTGTTCAGTAACGAGTTGACATTTAAAAAAGTTCCCGATCGTTCTGGTCGTGTTCATTTTTTCGTTTACCTATTGAATACCTTGTTGTACAAACATGAGAATAATTAGGTATAGAACCTACTTACATTGTTCAAATGTTATGAATCATTACACTTCGAGTTTTCAATTTATAAAAAGTTGAAGGGCTTTGATAGGTGGAGTTTGTGGATAGAGAGATCGTAAAACGTTGGTTCCAACACAGAACACAGAGGAAAACATTTCAGTGTAAATAAAATACCGCAGTGGCTTCATCATACGACAAGTTTGTTACATAATATCCTTTACAAGTACATTACCGACGAAGAACCTGTTCAGTAACGAGTTAACATTTAAACAAGTTCCCGATTGAATTGGCCTGCGTATCTACTTGTTACCGGCGCTTGGTGTCTGCGATACTGCATTTCTTCGCTACTCACGAGAGTATGATCGGTTCGTTCGTTCACTCGAGCCGGACCTTCTCTCTTGTTGCTGTCCGTCGCACTCGCAAAAGTCCAAAGACGGTCGTCATTTGGGAAGAACTGCTGATTTGGGATTGCGACAGGTGCAAACGCTGACGGAGCAAAACCTTCTGCGTTATTCGTATCCCGAGTTGGCACCCATCCGAAAACTCTGGACAATCCACGGTGCGCACCATCAGAATAACCAGTAGTAACGTTGGAATCTGGAGGGCCGTCGACCTCGACTTTGCTTGGCAACCGACCGTTGCTTCCAGGATTATTCATATACGTGACAGTCTGTCGAGGTGGAGAAATGTCCATCTCTGGAGACTGCGGAGTGCGACTATCATGAAATGAAGACAAAAGGATATCACAGACGGTGCGTACCTCGTACTGGCCTCCGCTAGTGTCGACATCTTTACCCATAACCATGATAGTCGATGGTCCCATGAAGGTCATCGACCCACCGACTTCGCCACTGGGAGAAGATAACGTCTTGCTTCCTCTGTCACTCTGATTCTCCCATTGAACCTCGAAATCCGAATGTCCAACTACGCTCGACGGAGTAGATGGAGGATAACATACCGAAGGCGAATGCGACATATTTCCTGAATCACTACTGAAGGAAGTCGCGGTACCGGGCTCCGACGGGGTCGAAACGTCTGTGTACTGCTGATGAGATACTCCTGAGTGGTTGACAACGTCGCCTGGGTAGAGTCGATTATTGCCGTCAACACGTGGAGTCCATGGCTGACCAGGTACACGAATTTCGATCCCGTCCGCGACAAAGACCTTAACCTTGACAGATAATACTGTGAGGTCTTTTTTTTTTGTTCAAAGCGCACACTGCTCACCAATTCTTTGCTATGAGTCTCATGGCAAATTAGTTTGATAATGGCATTCGGCCTTATGGCTTTAGCCCAAGGATGCCAATAGTTGGTCCAAGGGTGAACCTCCTCAGTGGATGTAAACATTACTTGATCGGTGTCTGATGTAAGAGTCTCCTTCACTTGGGGGGAGCAATCGAGCTTGCGAACATGTTATTAACTCGCAGCAAAGAAAATATAAGAAAGAATAAGGAGCTCACCGCAACGGTCGACGGAACAACTACTTCCACGCATGATGTCCCGGCAGGGCCGACATATAGACCAGCGGGTTGAATGACTAGTCGTTCCACTACAGCCTGTAGGTACTGTCAATGACTTAGACAGTTACGATTTAGGAGACCCTCACCGGTATAACAGCGCTTCCCACCAACACCAGGTAGTTGCACTTATCACCATCGACGGACGTGACTCGGATGGAGGTAGTGCCCGGTTCTCCCTATGAATGCGTTGGTCAAAGGTATGTGATGTTAAGACTTTAACGTACGGTTGTGCACACGCTGATGATGCGACAGTCGAGAGAAAACATGGGGATCGGCATGGCAAAGCAGATCCTCGTTTATTTTTCGTCTCTCGCTTTAAATGATTTCAACCTGAAATCCAATTCTTTCGCAACTTAAACCCATATCAAGCTATTCGAAAGAAAAAAAAAATTTGATCACGTTTACAAGGTAAGAGATATTCTAATCTAAGATCACGGTTTCAGGTGCTCCAAGATGTAACGGTTCCTGGTCTCGCAGACTCTTCCATCCCGCGCGATCGTTACCTACGTGACTTCTATAGAAATATCTAGACGATTTGATGAATTAAGAGCCGGCGGGAAGAACGAAAACGATACGAACCGACAAACAGCCTTGTTCACCCAGAATCTGTCCATTCCAGACAGACGTTTGACGAGTCCGGTACCCTCAATGCAAAGCACTAGTAAGTTCCCCTTCCATAATGGACAAACCGAATAACCACTTCCTTTCATAGCACTGTAAAGCGACTGGTTCTCTGCGAGTCCTTCCAGATTTTGCTGATTGCTGCAAATCAAATAACTCCTTCCCTTCTGACTGTTTTCCATCGGGAGCCTAACGAAATCCAAATCGCCCCAATATAGCAAATGATCCGGGAGAAAAGGACATTGCAGCCACAGGTCGTACCGTAGTTCCCCAAAATAGTATGAGCTTCGGTGATCAGCGATGGCAGGGATCGGAACGTAATCCAAATCTCCGAGCTCACAACTGTATAACAAACCCGACGGAACGTTCTGCATCGTATTTCCTGGTGTGGTGAGCTGATCCATTTTTTACACGAAGTTAAAACTACAAGCGCACCTTTCCTGAGTACATTCTAATGAGGCGTCGCTTTTCCATGATTGTATCAGCGGCGAAGCTGGATGTCATACTCCTTACATTGGTAATCAGTAAAAGCATTACGGGATATCTCGAAACTCACCGCAGGTCAACAGAGAACCATGGGCATCTGACATTGAGACAGCGCCCCTTGAGAGACCATGTGTGTTTGCGACAGTACTCCCCCAGAGTGAAGTTCTCCCTTGTTCCATAACGGATAAACGGGGGCCTCCTAACGTCAAGCGGATGGTAGCTGGTCTCGATTTTGGTTGGAGCGGATGGATCGAGATTGTACCATTGGCCAGTGCATGCAATATCGCATGTTCGCATTGACGCCTTTTCTTGATAGTCACGTTGGGTGGACACATCCCAACCTGCTTCCGTCAATTGCGGATGTAGATCGAAAACGTAGGTATCGCTAATTCCCTGACGTTGCGTTGACGATTTCTCGCCCAATAATACAGTGAAGGGAGAACGCGTCCGTGACTGAATCACGACAATAGTGCCTCGAGTATCCTATATCAAAACATGTAGTAGTGTCTGTCACAGAGAATAATTTGGAAGTACCTGATGACAATAACTGGCGAGTCCTTCCACCAAAATGCCAATTTCTTCTTCGTGATCCCCTGATTCGTAGAAACCCCTATCTTCCAGAAACAACTTCCAGGTGAGTAAAGTTCCTCGGGGACGTATTATTTGAAGAGGTGGCGATTCAGCGTTGACTCTAAATGTGGTCAAAGTTGGCCAGGTACTATCGGTTCCACAAAATAGATGTGCAACACCCCCCGTGAGTATGCTATTGTTTCTTCCTAGTTCTGCATTGAAGTCGGAATAGCAACTCTCCGGTACATATCTTGATGTTAGAATGTACCGTATTCGTTTTCGCAATTCGAAGGAGACTACGTCGCGGAAAGTCCGATTGACCGACAGTAATCGCGAGAAGTCTTGAAGAGATGCCACATAAGAAATGATTTCCTGTACGACTTCTGGGACGGAATCCATGCTCCACATTTGCGGTTCGCGGAACGTCTACCATTTGACTGAGAAGGAGTTATTGCGTAATCTGAGACTGGATCTTTGGGAGAGATCTGGGTAAGATCTTATTGCCGATCGAAATATCGCATTCCTCCTAGAAATATTCAAGCGCTTACCCCTCGTATAGTTACCTATCCTTACATTTCGTGTTTCTCCATGTCTCTAACCTCAGAAACGCCGTACGTCGATATAGTTTTCCCATTTTTGAACACAGGTACTGATGGAGAAGCAGGTCGTCTATACCTTGGGATCGACTCATGGGCTTTTTGAACATACCAGATCTCTTGAAGTTGAGACGTTTAAGCCATGATGTCTCCGACCGAGTCGACTGTTACATTGGGAACGAGTTTACGTACCGGAAACTATTCAATCGACATTTCTCAAATGACGAAACTACGTGCTTCCGTCATATCCACCAGGCCACTGGACTGCTGGCATCCGGGATCCTCATCGCGTCGTTTTTATGCAGACAACCGATTCGTCTACCGCACCTAAAGTTGTTCGTAGTTTCGGAGGATGCAGGTTGTTTGATTGCTTTTCTACGACACATTGGTTATGTTTGCATTCAGTTTGTATGGAGGGAATTCACGAGTGATTACAAGCCACTGTTGACACCGGCTATCTGTTCCCCCTTTATCAGGGGTGATATCCTGGCAGCTGAATATCCTGGAGGGACTGTTGAAAACCGGGTTAACTTCAGTTGCGGGGAATCTAACATCGAGGTGTACGTTTGCCGGAAGTCACCTGTACAAGCCATTTTGCAGAGCGTCTCCAGTGAGTATTTCATGTTAACAGGAACATGACAGAATCTAACATAAACAGCTTCCGATACCATTTTTTTCACGGCGTCTGAAGTTCATTGCCCTTTTCCTCGTTCATTGCTAAAGGAGAACGTAAACTACTCCTTACGGACGATGTGTAAGGGGCAATCCTGGTGTGATAACGCTTCACGACTCTACCAAAACATGAACTGGCCGGCTGTTGAGCATACCGATGCCATCGTAGCCGCAAGTTTCGATTTCCATCCTTTCCCCAGATATTTCGGTGATCCATCCAGCTTCGTTCTGCAGTTCGCAGACTCTGTCCGTTGGACAACCGATGACAACGATTTTCATACTAAACATTTCAATATAGCCCATTTGGCCACCGCAGCGGGTATGGTTATGTCTACCTCTGCAGCGATCTCTGTTATGGAATACACGCAATTTTACGCTATCCCAAGGACCCCATGCTTTCCAACTGAGCTGTATGTGACTCGTTTGATTTGAAAGATGCCACTCATGATGGCGTTCTTAGATTGCTCATACGCGAACCATTCCTCTTACAAACGACAGACTATTTACGCATGGAGTCCGACCTATACGCCGACGTCAAGCGCTATCTGCGACACGCTGTGACTGACACCATAAGTTGTCACCGATGGCGATGGAACATCACCGAGAGGCCTACCTTGATGATGATGATTGCTTGTTTATTACGTTGCTTGTATACTAGCTGCTATAATGGCCCTGAAAGTATCCAGTCGGTAAGTGCAATATCCACTTTACGCATCGATCACTGAGCAGTCGTAGTTGGAGATTGATTTCAAACAGCGACAGCATATTTTGTACGCCGTTGCTACTGTTATGTTGGATACATACGGACGCGACAATCACCCTCCTAACCACTTTCCTCATTGCTTGTTGGAGGAGATGAGAAAAAGGCATGTTGAGATTATTTACAAGTACACTCGTAGTCTACGAATTGCCGGGTATTGATTGTCGGTAGCGCTTTCTTCGTCACAATTTTATAAGGAGTGTTCAATGACAAATGGCATGATATTCTTGTACAAAATATTAACTATGAATAACATTCAGTGGCGTAGACGCTGACGAGACATCAGCGCATTGGTCAGTATAAATTGTATATACACACCCTGACTATTTCCTCGGCTTGAACTTCTGATAAATGACGAACGAAAGTACAAGAGAGTCTCGTGCTTTCAAATGCAGCTTGTTGGGACTTTGTCAAGACCATATCTGTAACACTCAAATCGGATCGACAATCATACCACCATTGCTGGCCGAATGGGGAGCATCTAATATTGGAATGTAAACAGTGTATCTTTACGAAAAGGAGGGGATGACTAACGAGTCAATCCCTAATATGTCCAGGTTAACGTCATCAAAAGTAGTTTTCATATTCACTCACAAGGTATGGTCCCATCGATAAAACTAACAGGTAAGTTAGTAAAGTACCCAGAAAACAACGGCGATATGTACCACCTTTTAATAGCGCTCAACCTTTCGTTACCATCAATACAAATAATTTTCGCATCAGGACCGTCCCCAACAATACCTAACCAAATTTAGCGAACAGCGTTAAATTTTTCGACGAAACAACTCACGAAAGACAAGTGGATTCATTGGATAGTGATTCCATATAGAATCTATAAAAAGCGACTGTTCGAGCTTGTTCCACTGTCCTGTTGGGTCATAAATATCATGAAACGAATAACTTTAGGATGTAACGAACCTTCGGGAGGTGAAGCGGAAGCGTACTTCCTCACAAGACCTTACAAAGAGGTTAACAACATGCGGGATTGAAGAAAGATCCGACTGACCGTAAAGTTGCTGAATTTCAACCATTTTGACTGTAGACGACAAGGGCTGATAGTTGGGAGCCATGATATTACTGAAGAGAAACGTCGGGATACCCCTAAGTCCTGTGTCACTGGATTGCAAAAATAACAGCATACAGACTCCAACAACACGAAACAACCCGGTTTTCAAGGTTTGTCCCTTCCTCCATGCACCGTCTTTTATCGAAACTGACTCGTTTTCAAAACAGGGCGAACTGACAGAACCAAGGGAAAACTGCTAACATGTTGACGTTCAAGTAAGTGCAATCCACATTGAGAAATTCAACATCGGCATTTTCACTAAAGCTTGTCTTTAGTCAGCCCTTCTTTCTACCCTAATATCATGAATCGTCGGACTCTTCCTTTCCCTTTCTCACACCTGTCTACACCATGTCACCATGTCACCATATACACCATCAGCTTCTTGATATTCCATCAGTACTTTCCATCATTAGCTTCCATCAGTACTTTCCATCATTCCTTACCATCAGTAGCTTCCTGATCTTCTGTACTTCTGATCTTCTATGCTTCCTGATCTTCTGATGCACAGACTCTATAGCTATCCAGTACTATTCATGGACCTGTCCTTGTTCTCGCTGATATATGTACTTGTCACTGTTGTAGGTAGCTCCCCAGCCTGTTCACTTCTGTCTACACTGTTCGATCACTTTCCAGCACTGTATTGACCTAGTAGCAGTCTCACTTTGCTTTTATCTATTACTTCTCCTGTCCTTGTCTCTTGTTGTGTGACCTGAGTGGCTCCCAGCATGTCTCAGCACTATGGAGTGGTCGTTCTTGACAGAGGGGAGTTGTAGGAGGTGTCTAATTGTCCGATTGAAGCCTCCTTGCTTTAAGGACACAGAATATGAGTGAGTTGGGAGGGCGAGGATTGTTAATATGGATTTACGTAACACATTTAGCGCACCAACTTTTTCGTTCTTATTCTTGGTTCGTCATGCCACCTTGTGCTAAAATTATGACTTCAAGTAGAATACATAAGATGTATCTTGATTTTGGACAGAGGAATTTTTCATAGCTTGACTTTAAGTACCATTTCTACCTTACTTGTATAGCGTATCTCAGCAAATAATCATTCTTACGAGATTTCCTCTGTCCGATTTTTAGTATCTATTCCCAAAACAATATTCCGACATTGAGTCTGATCAAAGAAGATCATTCTGAAGTTTTATTTCGAGGGGCGCACTGATGCAAGAATTATAGTGAGAGACGGCTTTAGTAAACAAAGCCAAACATCATGCTCAGCTAATAGGCAATGCCCAGAGCCAGGTATAGAAATGATTTGAGTGAATAGATACTAAGGGGTATTCTGGCTCAATGAATCCAAATTCTCACTCAGCAGCATATCATCCTCAGCATTTAAGGATCTATTATAAAAATAGTGCAAAAAAGCGAAAAAACAGTACATTT
The DNA here is from genome assembly GCA_004369135.1 of Dendrothele bispora CBS 962.96. Taxonomy (NCBI): domain Eukaryota; kingdom Fungi; phylum Basidiomycota; class Agaricomycetes; order Agaricales; genus Dendrothele; species Dendrothele bispora. The sequence continues at coordinate 47,620 of ML179448.1, forward strand.
ACCCTGGGAACAGCAAATGATCAGGTATAGAGATGATTGGGATAGGTAGATAGAGATATTGTGGGTCAGAAAGTCTGAATTTATACTCAGATTGCCCTCATCTGTAGTAGATAAGGAGTTATTCCAAAAAAAACCACAAAAAAAGCGAAAAAATAGTTTATTTTGTCTAGGGACAACAGATGATCAGGAACAGAATTAATTGGCATATTGAGATTGGATAATGAGATTATATGTGTGTTGGTACTCATATTTGAACTTCTGAGCACAAGTCATATTGAATTCACTAATATTAAGTAGTTATACATGACCAGAAGTAACATTATTGCACAACTACTACAACTGTGTATGGGTTGTATCTAACAATCAAATATGACTTTTGGGGCAATATGAGTATAATAAAAGTATTCCATGTGGAGTAATATGGATCCAATAAGCAATGCTATTGGACCATTGAGGGTTGAACAAACTTAAGACTACTATCTCCTCCTTTTAGATATACACTTTTTCTGATAGAAGCTTTGAGATCATTTGATCTTATGATATACCAGTAAAATACTGAGATTTCATGAAGATGGAACAATTAAATCTATTACAAATGTTTCTTGATGAAGTCATATATGTTTCTTGTGGCAAGCTCATTTTTTAATGTCTTTGATCAATAGCTGTATACTTATTGAAGAGAGTAATTGAGAACCTGGATTACCTGTTCCAGAAAATGCTGCTGTAGTGTTTGGTGTTATTTTTAACTTTAACTTATTTGCAGTCTCCTATGCTACAATACTTCTTGAGGGGTATTTCTTGGACATCTCTGTATGCTTATTGAGAATATCAAAGCAATGATTAGCAAATAAAATTGACCCATTAATATATACTGCCCCATCTTTCCTTATATTCTGAGAACATTTTAATCTTTAGACTTTGTGGTAGACTCATTTTTGGTGGTTTGCTGTCCTCAGGCTAAATATACTATTTTTTCAGTTTTTTGTGGTTTCTTTGTAATATTGCCTTCAATGCTGCAGGTGATGTTGTTCTAAATGGAAATTCATATTTATTGACTGAAAGTACCCTATCCATCCATTGCAATCATTTCTATACCTGGTTATCTGGTATCCCCAGGGTGAATATACTGTTTTTTCGCTTTTTTGCACTATTTTTATAATAGATCCTTAAATGCTGAGGATGATATGCTTCTGGGTGAGAATTTGGATTCATTGAGCCAGAATACCCCTATCTATTCACTCAAATCATTTCTATACCTGGTTATCTGCTGATCCTAGGCTAAATATACTATTTTTCGCTTTTTTGGGGTATTTATGGAATATCTGCTTAGCCACTACAGATGATGTCATTATGACTAGGAACTCAAGCTCCCTGACCCAAAATATTTGTTTCAAATCATTTCTATACCTGGTTATCTGCTGTCCCTAGGCTAAATATACTTTTTTTTTCGCTTTTTTTCGGTATTTATGTAATAGCTGCTTAACCGCTACAGATGACGTCATTATGAGTAGAAATTCGGATTCCTCGACCCAAAATACCCCTATCTACCCTCTCAAATCATTTTTATCCCTGTTTATCTGCTGTCCCCAGGCTAAATATACTTTTTTTGCTTTTTTCTGCGGTATTTATGTAATATCTGCTTAACTGCTACATATGACGTCATCCTGAGTAGAAATTCGGATTCCTCGACCCAAAATACCCCTATCCACCCACTTTTATGGTTTTCATCGCCGGCTCCCGGAATTTCTTTTGCATTTTTCTCTTCAGCCACAACCCCTATTCAAAAATGGATACCAGATTTGGAATCTGTGGGAAAATCTGCACCAGATTGTCTGAGACACCCCTACATCGTGAAATGACGTGATTTGCTTGCCTGACTTGCCCGGCTTTTCAGCTTGTTTGCAAGCAACAAGTAACAAGCCGGACAAGCATATGTAATATTGACACGTATGTAGTGGCAGTTTCCATTCGTGATACGTCATAATTCTATTAATTCTATTTATAATGAATGAAATTGTGGCTTGTGAACTTGCGTGACACTATATTTTACAGTTGCCAAAGCAACTTGTCGCAAAAACACGGCGGGATGGTCACTTGTGACTTGGACGGCTTGAGCGGCTTGAACAAGTTGAAACAAGGGGGGCAAATGGGGGGTCAAGCTGACGCAAGCAATCCTAACGTAATTACGATGTATCTTATCTCTCCCATATCGGGTTTTATCAAAATCACCCTGTATCAGCCACAATTAGCACTCATGTGACTATATCACATGACCATAATCCTTTTGGGAAGGGCAGGTGGTGGTGGAGGAGCAGTGACCAAGGACCCCTGCTCACTGTCCCCAACAGTGTGGACAGCTGTCCATAGCCACCCACAGCCACCTCCCCGCCCTATCTGGCCTACCCTCCTAAGCCTATGGTTAGTTGACCTCCCTGATGCATCCTATCAAATGGTCAACTAACCATAAATGATGTATCAACCTAGCAGCTACAGGTGGGGAAGAGAGAAGCTAGGGTCGTTGAGGTCAGGGAACTGGTTGATGACGATGTCGCACCTGTAGAGGTTATATTAATAAGGGAAGTTGCCCATAATTTTGCATATATTAAAGAGGTAAACTTCCCTACACAGCCTTATTTATAAAAGATGGGGAATTTCCCTCTACTAGACATGTGACCTACAAAAGACAGCTTTTTATATAAAAGATGGGACACTACCCTCTACTAGACATGTGACCTGCATAGGCCAGTGGACAGGCAGGCTTTGGGCGCATTTGGAATTTCCTTTTTAGGAAACAATGACATAATGATCACAAAAAGCAGATTTTTTATTGCCTATTTTGGCAGGCAATAAGAGGGGGTTATTTGGTGCATAGGGTGGCATTTTCCCACACTTCAGGTCAGTGGGTGTGGGCGCATTTGGGATTTCCTTTTTGGGAAACAATGACATAATAATCAAAAATAAATGAATTTTTGCAAAAATGAGCAGATCTCTGCTGCTTACTATATCAGGTAATGAGAGGGATCAATTGATGGATAGATGCGGAATTTTCCCACGCTTCAGGTCAGTAGTTGCAGGTGCATTTGGGATTGCTTTTTTAGGAAATAATCATATAATAATCAAAAATAAGCAGATTCCTGCTGTTTATTGTGGCAGGCATTGGAAGGGGCTGTCTGATAAATAAGGGCAGAATTTTCCCATGCTTCCAGAAACCACTGGCAGATGCCTTATGAAATGGAGACCTTGAATATGGTTACCAAATTGGAATAGAGACTGTGGCTGAAGAGAAAAACGCAAAAAACATTTTTGGAGCTGGTGATGAAAATATAAAAAATGACACCGGACGCGAACTTGTGGGAAGCAGACGGGTTGGCTGCTTGACAAGCAGCAGGTCAAGCAGCAGGTCAAGCAGCCAACCTGGGGCCGATCAGAACAAAGGCTCGCGAGCGTGTTAAATAGTAAATATATTGAGATCTCAGATCTCATTTTGGCTTGACCTTTGTCTGACCCTGAGCTCTTTATCAAAAATAACCGGCTCCAGGTTGGCTCCAGTTCTGCTGCTCGACCTGCTGCCTGTCAAGCAGCAGCCCGTCTGCTTCCCACGAGTTCGCGTCCGGTGTGAGGTAAGGGTGTTTATAGGGGTAAATTGGGTCTGGAATTCCAAATTTTCAGACAGAATTTCAATATTCTTAGTGTTTCTTGAGATATTCACTGACCTGCCATGTACAAGCATAAAATATGCAGATGCCAGACACATCTTAGGAACCAGCCTATGACATTCAGATACAGTTCTCATAGTTGTCAAATCACCAAATAGCAAAACTAACATGCTTTAGAAATCACCTCTAGTCAACTACAGCTTTTTATTTGATCAAAGAGTATATACTACTGTTACTTTTGTTGGATTTCAAATTTGCAATAGCTTCACTGCTTCAATGACTACTTAAGATCTATACTACAGTTACTTTTGTTCTGGAATACATTCAAACTGCTTACCTGAGATTAGCTCTATGGACTTGCTTACAAGCTTTTTTTCCAAGGGCCTGGCAGATCGGCGACCATGGACCCGATGTAGGGAGGGGGGGGTCTTAGTGGGGTCGGAAAAAAATTTTGTGACTTTGCTACAAAGTAGCCTCAAATTGCGCAGAAATGATGGATACTGGTAAGATACTGGTAAAAAAGCTTGATAATGTGCATATTCAATCTTTCGCACCAATATGCTGATAGCCTTATGGAGATTATATGTGATATTACTTATTTTAAAACCAAGAAGGACTTCACAGTGTCAAAAAACCATGTCTAAAGTAATTTCAATGAACCGCAAAAAATCAAATGATGGACAAGGATCTCCAAAAATGTGCATGACGGCTAATATTGTAGTACTTATCTGTAATCTACATCTTATCTTTAATCTAATCTACATCTTATCTTTAATCTAATCTTCACACACGTGATCTTAGATAATCCATATAAGGCAGGAAGGGGGGGGAGGGGGTCATGGTGGCCTCAAAAAAAAATTATGTGACCCCAGGTACTTCATCGCCGATCCGCCAGGCCCTTGTTTTTTTCAATCCTTATCTACATCATCCTGGGAAAAAACATTGTTGGGTTTCTCTCACAGTAATTCACTCATATTGTCAAAAACACTAAAGATATCAAGAAACTTATTGAAAATTCAAACTGTCCACCTGAAATTACCCCTATGGACTTGCTTAAATGAATTTTTGGATCCTTTTCTCTATCCCCCTGAGAAAAAACATTCCTGTGCTTTCTCTCACTCATATCCTCAAAACTATTAAAGATATCCAAAAACTGATTAGAAATTCAAACCCCCCATCCAAAAAATCCCTATGTGCCTCCTTATGTAATTCTTTGTGATCCTTATCTGCATCCTCCTGGGAAAAAACATCCTTGTCCTGTCTTTGACAGTATTTTACTCATATCTTCAAAGCTACCCAAGCTATTACAAGATTGATTGGAAATTCAAGCTCCCCACCTTAAATTACACCTATAAACCCACTTATGTAATTTTTTTTGATCCTTATCTGCATCCTCCTGGGAAAAAAATTGTTGTGATCTGTTTGACAGTAATTCACTCATATCTTCAAAACCATCAGAGATATCCAGAAGATGATTGAGAATTCGAACTCCCCAGCTAAAATCACGCCTATAAACCCCTTTATATAATGTTTTTGACCCTTATCTGCATCTCCCTGGGAAAAAAACATTTTTGGGCTTTCTTTCACAACAATTTACTCATATCTTCAAAACCACTCAAAATATCAAGTAAATGATGAGAAATTCAAACTCCCCACCCAAGATTATTCCTATAAACCTACTTATGTAATTTTTTTGATCCTTATTCAGATCCCCCTGGGAAAAAACATATTTTTTGCTTTTTCACAATAATTTACTCATATCTCAAGAACCACTCAAGATATCACAAAATTGATTGGGAATTTGAACTCCCCACCCAAAATTAAGCCTATAAGCCTGCTTATGTAATTTTTTTGATCCTTATTGGATCACCCTGGGAAAAAAATATTTTTCGCTTTTTTTCACAATAATTTACTCATATCTCAAGAACCACTAAAGATATCACAAAATTGATTGGAAATTCAAACTCCCCACCCAAAATTACCCCTATAAACCTACTTATGTAATTTTTTTGATCTTTATTTGGATCCCCCTGGGAAAAAACATATTTTTCGCTTTTTTTCACAATAATTTACTCATATCTCAAGAACCACTCAAGATATCACAAACTTGATTGGAAATTCAAACTCCCAAAATTACCCCTATAAACCTACTTATGTAATTTTTTTGATCTTTATTTGGATCCCCCTGGGAAAAAACATATTTTTCGCTTTTTTTTCACAATAATTTATGCATATCTCAAGAACCACTAAAGATATCAAAGAACTGATTGGAAATTTGAATTCCCCACCCCAAATTACCCCTAGAAACATGCTTACATAATTTTTTCACTTTTCATCGCCGGCTCTGGGCGAGTTTTTTGCATTTTTCTCTTCAGCCACAGCCCCTATCCAAAAATGGACAACAGATCTGTGATCAGGTGATCAAACTGCACCAGTTTACCCTAGACAACTTTATCTCATCTCGTCCATATCGGATTTTCCTCAAAATGCTCAATTTGCCACAAAAAACACATTTGCCACAAAAAATACTTATGCCGAAGTATGCCGTGCTTACCTTTACTTTGTAAGCATTTTAGCCTGATGCTGGTGCTGCCAGTGGCCTCTGAAACTGGCATATAGACCGCTTAACCCCCCCAGCAAGGTCCCCTTGGTAATTGCAAACGCCGATGCGGAATAATCCCCTGTACATTTGGCAATGTATCCCTGCCTCTGGTGGATCCTTAAGACTCCACATGTCCCAAGGAATCCTCGAACGTCGGAGACGTTTTTGAACCTCTGCCAGCTGGTAATAACTTTCACTTTACTCTTATCAGGCTTCCTCCCTTCGTAGCTGCAGACATGTCCCACTACCATGAATTCATCGGCACACAATATTGCCTTATGTCCAGAAAAGATCCCTCCCGCATATTTCATCCTGTGAACAACTCTGTTCAGGTTTTGAAAATGCTCCCAAACAAATTGCTGAATCCCAGGGTTGCCCAAAATAGTCTCATAAGAACCATCGGCTCTCTGATACCTAGATGCAGGACCTCGTACAGGGACGTTGTCAACGTAGGGAATGGTGACTTGGGGGATCTCATCCTTCAATATGTAGGTGACATCGTCGTGAAAAATTGGCACGGAGTTGGTCCACCCCATTGGAAGAGTTACTAAGCGTAGCGCTCCAAAAGGTGTCTGTAAGGTGGTGTAGTCTCTGCTTGACTCAGCTAAGATTCATTCGTCGTAGCCAACATACAGGTCAAGGCAGGCTCCACAGGATCTCCCTGAGAAGTGAGCCACCAAGTCATCTGTTGCAGGTGGAATCCCTGAGTGCGCAATCGTCACAGCATTTAGGGGCTCCAGACTATGAACTAGTCTCAGACTCTTTCTGTCTTTCTTTACTATGCAGAACCAACGAGAGCAGTACGACGAGTTGGAAGGCTCGTAGACCCCCACTTTGATCTTGGTCTGGATAACCTTGCACACTTCTGGGTAGATAGCAGGAGGAATAGGGATGTTTTTCAGCACCCAGGGCATATGCGGAATCACCGGCATATCCACTGGTGGAAAATACTCCTCTTTGAAGTGTCCCCTCTCGTGTATCATCCCATGCAAAGCCCTTCTCTTGTAACATCATGAACTCATGCATCAACTTCCTTTCTTCTGGCCAAAGAAAGTTGTCTCCATGCACTCGATCAATAATCTCTTTTCTTTCTTGGGTATATCTGCCTGTCGGCTCGAAATCCCTTGGAGTCACAGACAACGTTGGCATCTCCTTTAAATGATCACCTTTGATGTCTCTGACGATTCTAAACTTTTCTGGCAGCACAGTGAGTACAGGTTTAACCTTCAACGCCACTGGCTTGTACTTCTTCGAGCCGAACACCAACAATGGTATCGTCTCTTTCTCTGTATCAGGTTCGACAAGGTCTGCAAGATTAACCTCATGACCCTCGTCTCCCCCACTTTCGGAACAAGAAACAGAGAAATGAAAGACTGAGGAAATGGAATTGGAGACGGAAGTCGGTTCTTTGACCTTCAAGGAAATAGGAACAGGATCTCTTTTTGGGTTTTGCTCTTTATCTCTTGTTTTTGGTTTTACTATTTTTCATTCTGTTTTTAGGCTTTCAAAGCAGGAGTATTGTCAAGGCAAAGTTGCAGGTGTGGCTTCTTGGAATAGGGCACCTTTAAACCAGCAACCCCACTCTCTGGCTCATAACCCTCCTCCAAACCTTGGAGACTTTGAGAATTAACTCCCAGACCACCTTTGTCAGTGTTAACCGTCGAAGACGATACAGGAGACTTCTCAAAACTCGAAGTCAGGTATGTCTTTAGAGTATACTCAGAGGTCGGCTCATGCTTGGTAGCATCGACGGATGCAGCCAAATACACATCAACCAATTCCTCCTTCGTAAACTTTCCAGATCGTCGTCCAAACTCCCCATTACTCGACAATCTCTTCACCTCTTTTCTTCGAACCTTAGGGAAGGCGACTTGTTCTATTTCGAACACACCGTCTTCTCCTTCAACGATCGTCAATGCAGCCTCTCCTGAATCATCGATCCATTCCTCAAGGCTCTCTAAAAACCCTCTTTCAGTTTCGGCAGCTCCGCAGAGCTCTTCACCGAGTCTGTACCAGAGGCTCTGTCTGGAACTAAGACAGGTCTGGCTTTTCCTCTTTCTGAAGTAGGGACTACGATGGTTTGATTGCTGTTTGGGCAATGGAGAGTGAGAGTTTGACTCCCATCTCTTCCATTGTGAGCAACGCATCTCATCACCACATCAAAGGGCCTCCCAAGTAGTATATCATAGGCAGGATTTTCTATGACATGTACCTGTAGATATACTGTCATATGCCCAAAATCAAATGGTACATCACGACAGATACCCAAAGACTTCTCCACTTGACCGTTCGCCGACTGCATGTATATTACCACAGAGGGTCCCAGCTAAGTCCTAACTCCATAGCTCTTGCTTTGGAAGTAGATACCACCTGTGAGCCAGAGTCATGCAAGCACTCAACACGTCCTCGGCCATCAACTACTGGATAGACCGTTCTCAAGGACTCGGAGTCTCTTGCCACAACTACTCACCTAGGCTTCTCTCCATCTTTCAGCGTCTCTAGATATTGCAAGACAGGGTCGCCACTTTGGAAGTAAACTTGAGCAGTCTCCTGAGGAACCAAGGGCCCACTACACTCCGACCATGGAATCTCAATCGCCACAAGCTTGCTCACTGCCAGCACATCTTTGACTCCTGACTCTTCTGTGTTCTCAATTGACTCATCTGAGGTCGGGTACTCCTCAGAGACATTGTTCTCTTTGTCTGAAACAACTTCGGACTCCTCAGAAAGAATAGGGGTAGCCTCTTGAACAGGGGCTCCGACCACTTCTCCTGAATCATTGACTAGTTCTTCACTTGCTACTACCATCGTAGCTTCGTCCACCAAATCAAACACTCTGCTCAGCAAGTTCTGTTGTGCTGTGGGCACTCTCCTCATCGTCAACTTCCTTCTAACTCCAGCTGATACTGTAATACTCAGCTAATTGTACATGTCATGATGTCAACATGACAATTGCAAGTGTAGACGTAAGTGCGCTTAGGGTCATATAGGGTCACATAGAGTCACCAGGCGGCATTCATGGCACCTTGGGTACAAACCAGATATTCGGCACTACTCTGGCACCACATATGGTGGCTGCAGTGGCTGATAGGAGGTGATTTATGTAAAAATCGATATGGAGGAGATAAGATCAAGGTGTCTCGGTAAAATGCTTAAACTTCGGTATAACCACAACACACCAAAAGGACAATGTAATGACTCTAGAACGAATCAAACAAAAACCACAATCAATGTATAAGTGTTTCTTGACCAAGACCTAGTTCAGGCGGTTATGCGAGTGGTGCTTAAGTGTAGAAACCGTTTATAGATATTGTAGAACAAAGGTAACTGCTTTCTAGAAGACGTCTAGTGTTTCTAGAACTGTCTCTAATTGAAGAATCACACTAAGTGCCAATAGTACTCTCACTTCGAGATCAAAAGGTATGGGATTTGGTTACTAAAGAGCTATTCCTCTGTACCTAACACACTTGGGTTAAGAGCAAGGCCTCTCACACTTTAGTAAAGTGTCTAGAACGACGATGAAGGTGCAACAGCTCTGTACCTAACACACTTGGGCTAAGAGCAAACTGAATTCACTTCTTTTAAGTTTTACGTC
>ML179448.1:59506-71313 GCA_004369135.1 Dendrothele bispora CBS 962.96
CGGGTTCACACAATCCATGTCTCGACAACGTGGAAGTAGCAGCAAGATCTGTGAAATGATTTCACACTCTCCGGAACGAGAATTGGGTTCACACAATCCATGTCTCCTTATCGAGAAATCATTGGTTTAGGGTATGGAAAACTAGAGCTTCACTCTCATGATAACCGTGAATCACACTAAGAAGTTAATCTCTGTCAAGATCTTTGTGATCTGCAGAAGATCTTTCGTCAATGGAAACAAGATGTTATAGATATTTGCCAAAGATGTGAATTCGTGGTGAGCGTATTGGCGGACTTGATCCAGAACCAGTTCTTTGTGAATATGTAACTAACACCAAAACAAACTAAGCAAGATCTCAGTAATGTAACAGGAAAACCACACAACACCAATATGGCTTCAAATTCGTAAAATGGCTCTGTGGAACTAGAATAGAGGAGGTATAGCTAAAAATGTATTTAGTGGAGGATAGTCGGTGACGTCGGTGGTATACACCACGGTCTCATCACGGCTTATAGACCAAACATGGGTTCCACGGTACTTACGGCGGACCACTGAGATACACTGGGATATACTGGGATTCGCGTGAATGCAGATGTGAACGTTAACAGTACAACTGTAGTACTGTACATGTTAATCGACTCATAATGTCATAGTCGACCTCAATCTTCCTTCAACTGCTACTCCTCTCACGGGTGTCGTGTTGTCTTGAACGACTCGTCTCACAAACTAAACCACCTGCTTCGATGCTACCATCATCGTTCACTTCTTGATCAGTTACTAAGTCCTCTTCACCAGCCTCGGGGACAAGTTCTCCGATGGGGATAAGAAAGACTCCTCAGGCTTCAACAAAGTCTGTTTCTCTTGTTACAGAGACTCCTCATGGGCTGGAGTCTACTCAGTTAACTCTTGTGTCTTCTCAGTCCTCAGTTTCTACACGACCGTCACTCGTTCGAACACCGCTAACTCTAAGGTACCAGCCTCACATCACCCGGGAACCAAGGAGTCCTCTGACGAGTTCAAATGAAGGTTTCACCGCTGGGACAGAACGTTATAGATCTCTGCGACTTTCTACCTCTCTTCGGATCCACTCATCAACACCGTTCTCTGAGGCTCAGGAACTCTTGCCAGATAGGTCATCAACTACCGGCTCCTGCACACAACTTGAAACAAGGTAAAAGGTAGTCTGATAATATGTGTCGGAGTAACGATATACATCTTATGGATGATATTGATACACGTGACGTACCAGACACGTGGGAACAGACATCATATATTACTGAATCCAGATGACAGACATTTATTGTTCAGAAAAGGGAATGACCTCCTCGTCAGCGGGATTCAGGAAATTCATATAAATGATTGCAGATTGAAGAGACAGGGGTCTATACAGCACCATCCAGTACGGCGACACGTGAGTCGTCATCGTCATCGACGGGAGCTGTCCAATACCCGGGGCTCCAGGTGGGAGGAATCATCGAGCAGCATTGTACGCGGTATTGACCGACGTTTGGAGCTACAATCGAGTCCTCCACCAACTAGAGGCTGATAGACCTGTACTCCACCACTAGGCTAACGCGCAGCAATGTGCGACGTAAGCAACTAGAGAGAGTATCAATAACGCCATTGTCCAGACGCGCAAAATGTGCGACGTTGGGAGAAAGAATGAGAAATTTAATCTATCAAATAGCTAGACGCGCAAAATAGGCGACGCTAGCGCAATGAGAAAAATAACGCTAAAACTAGACGCGCATGATAGGCGACGCTAGGATTAGACGTCCAACGATGGTAACTAGACGCGCAGCAATGTGCGACGCTAGAAACACGCTAGTGGCTAGACGCACATCAATATGCGACGCTAGCCTGGCTAGGTATCGATATTTGGAACGCTAATCAACTAGATGCATTAATAAGAACAACATTAATTAAAAACGCGCAAAATAGACGACGTAATTTATATGTGTAATTATATTAGCGACGCTAGTAAATGTTTAGGCGTATATTGCGGGGGCTTGAATCTGGGCGACGTCACGAATCACGTGTCGCGCTAAATAAAAGTGATCAGGCAAACGCACGACATGAAACTCATGCTACATTTACAACTGTTTGATCATGGCCTAAATACACTCGAAACTCGACGTATAGACCCTTTAACCTATTTTTCGTACAATCGAATCGCGACGCACAAACTACAGTGGCAACTTATCGCGGGAACACCGACGAAAAATGAGAATTTGTCACATCCTGTTTGCGACAGCCAGGCTGATAGGTTTAGAAAAATGTGAAAATAATTTTTAAGAGCAAACTGAATTCACTTCTTTTAAGTTTTACGTCCTAAATTACACACTTGGGCAACTAAGACGTTGTGACCAGAAAGTTCTAGAACTCTCAAGCCAACAAAAACAGTTCTAGAACCGATTAGGTCTCTAGAAAAGGCCAGCAAAGATAAATCACTTAAATCACTCGATAGAACACTTAATATAAGCCACAAAAACGATGATAAATTTATAGAGTTATCTCGGACTCTCGGTGATCTTGGTGACAGAGGTCGCAGTCAGGTGCTTCTGTAAGAGTACGAGAAGTTCCTGCGAGCTGTCTGCCAATATCCCCTTGTCCTTCTAGAGCTATTGTACATGGTATTTATACTGTCCAAGAAATAAAAAGAAAAGAAAAATACAAAAACATATATCTAAGTGACATCTGGTCACCTATTGCTATTCTCGGGTAGTAACGGTATATTCTAGGTAATTCGTGCATTGTTCTAGTCCCCAATTTCCTAAGGCCTACTACTTGCTTGGGTATATTTGTTCTAGATACGTCGAGGTTTCTCCGCATCCGCTATCAGGCGGTGAGTTGAATCACCCCATTATTTCGACTCTCGATCAGTGGCGGCCTTGTAGCCAATTACTAATCCTTCGTCTCGAGATCCTATTCGTTAATCGCAATATGACTCAACTCTCCCTATCAGCTGCATGCGTCAGCCCGCAGTACTGACTGGTCCGTTAATATCTAGAAGTGTGGCGAGCGCCACTACTCCCTGTCGGATGTCCCTATTTAGGTTCTAGAGCCTCGTGCATACTTATCACACAGTCTCATGATTTCTAGAACCCGGATATCTCGGTAGAATATTCAGATCTTGGTCGGAACATGTCTCCGAGCGGATTGATAGGCTTTTCAGACCGTCGATCCTCTCCGTTAAGCGTCTACGTCACTTGCGCCACATCAGCTTACAACTGACTTAGTCACAACGTTCCAGCGTTGTTCTAGAGCCGTCCCTTACTGTTACTCTCTTGAATCGAATGCACAATAGCCTAGCCAACTTCCTAATACCTTCGCAAGGGTACTAGTATTGAGATTCTATGTTCTAGAGATCCCCACGGATACATCCGCGGGGTATCCGTGCTCATACCCGCGGGTTTTAAATTTTTGAAACTCATACCTGTATCTGCCATCTACCCGTGGGAACGGGTATCCGCAACCCGCGGATGCAAACCTGCAGGTAGCACGGGTACCCGCAAATAAACACTCACGGATCAAAAGATATTCAATTATATGTGTTTTGTGTATATCTTTTTTATTTTTTATTTAATATTTATGCTAAGTATGCCAATATAAAGGTAGTTTTAACTGCTTCAACTTTCATTTATGAAGCATGTTTTGGTTATGAGTATTGACAGAGTTATTTGTTTTGCAAAAAGGTTGTAAATCCATATGTATTTGGGATATAACTTCCTAATTTTCCATTTGTTTTTAATGAGTAGTGTATCAAATTGAAGGGATTTTTATTTACTACAGCTTTTATTTCTAGAAGGTTTCATAAAAAAATTTATCTGTAAACTTATTCCATATGTTCAGTTTTTTGCAAAAAGGTTGAGTATTTGGCATATAACTTCCTCATTTTCCATCCATTTTTGATTTTTAATATATCAAATTGAAGGTATTGGAATCCACTATAACTTTCATTTCTAGAAGGTTTCATAAAAAAATTTATCTGTAAACTTATTCAATATGTTCAGTTTTTGCAAAAAGATTGTATCTTCATGTGTATTTGGCATATAACTTCCTCATTTTCCATCCATTCTTGATGTTTAATATAGCAACATGAAGGGATTTCTCTCTAATATAACTTTCATTTCTGGAAGGTTTCATAAAAAAATTTATCTATCAACTTATTCAATATGTTCAGTTTTTGCAAAGAGGTTGTAACTTCATGTGTAATTAGCACATAACTTCTACATTTTCCATCCATTTTGGATGATTAGTATATCAAATTGAAGGGATTCTCATTTACTATAATTTTTATTTCTGGAAGGTTTCATAAAAAAACTTATCTGTAAACTTATTCAATAGTACAGATACCTGCGGATACCCGCGGATATAATTAAATATGCCAGGACAGAGACCTGTATCTGTAGGATACCTGTGGGAAACGGGTACCTGTATCCGCGGGTTCCTCAACCCGCAGGTTTCCCACAGGTGAAACCTGCAGGTACCTGTGCCACGGATACACCCGTGGGGATCTCTACTATGTTCTACCTAGCTCGCTCGTCCTACAAGCCATAACAACTTGGTTCTAGAACCAGTACCGTAGTCGTTTTACTTGATTCAAAGGTTCTAGGATTTGGGTGGAGTTCATATCTCAATCGTAGACTTTCTAGAAGTCACTGACCCTACTTCTAGACAACGAGGATATTGCTATCATCCTTTGACTATTAGTTCGAGACTCACTATAGTCCTCGTTTGCCCTATGATTACTTCTAGAACCCTTTTAATAGGTCTCTAGAACAATACTAATTAACGTAAAAACGCAAAAATATACGCTTAAATGCAATCGAAGCGCGACACGCACTTACGGTTTCGTGGAAAAGGATGGTCGACCCTTCAATTGCAACGTATTCGGGGAAGTTCTAGGTGGAAAGTATGGAACATTGATGACTGCACGATACAATCACTTTCCTGGTGATGACAGGTTCAATGTAGGATGTTTTGTCTCTATTACCAGTCTCACTCTCACTAATTTTGTTGCTCTTCAGCCGATACCTCTAATGGATAACAGTAAACCAGCGAAAGCCGTTTTAGCACTCGGTCGTCCCACTCTGGCTCCTAAGAAAATGGACAGTCTTTGGTACAATCAACTTTACACCGCTGTCGGCATGCGTTCATATGATCGAAAGTGGGAGAACGAGACAGGGGGGAATCAGGTAAACCAAAACCGCTCGAATCTTTGCTGCGCTCACTCTTTTGTCGGAAGTTCGTTATCAAGGAGTTCGTCAAGAACAGATTGCAACCAAACAGCTCGGACGTCAAACCTGACACTCTGGTACTTACTGGTCCCGCCATGTACATGGTAAGTCCACCTTTTCTGAAATTGATCATGTTCCTTACGGAAAGATATTTTAGGTGCCGCCCCAAGGATCGTCTGATACAGTCAGCGCTCTCGAGGAGAAGCCGACGGGCGCTGTCGCACCACGAAATCGCATGAAGCGACGCAGAATCGAAGAGGATCCCTCTAGTGATTCAAATGCTATAACGAATTATTCGGATGGAGTCTCTCAAGCACAATCGAGTGACGACATGTCGTCTTCGTTGAGGGTATATCCCACTGGTAACACTTTGTTTCTACTGCACAGTCATTTCTCTTGATATCATTTACAGGTGATCAAATATTCGTCGGTGCCACTTATGACCCAAGGCTTCAACATGACTACGGCGGGATTTTTTTCAACCAAAACCATGCTCGTCTTGTTCAACCGGACTTTCGAGATGTTACACAAAAATTGATCTGTCCCTGGGATTTCTACGACAAATTGAGGCCTGGCACGCTGGTCCTGGCCAATATTGACATTGTTGTGTACGTTGTTGGTAATAAAAAGGTTTGTATTTCTTCACCGTCTTTCTCGATTCTCACTAATAATTTCCCAGATTTATCATGCTAACACGCTCAGTCTTTGAGTTTTGGCTGAATCGGACTTGCCCGTCGAGCAGCCGAAACCATATCAAGTCCCGAAACCTGTTCCTTTCGGTCCTTCTGCAGACACGTTCAATAACTTCGAGCTCCCTGACTTCTCCAACGTCCCTGACTCTCTGACGGGGCTATCTTCCGAACAACAAATCACTGAGGAGGCAACTCCTGTGCCTTCTGTTGATGGAAAGTGTGATGCGATGCCAACCGACGATGATTCTCCGGACTCATCAGACATAGTCGGTATCGAAGACTCATCGGAAGGATCATTTCTCTCGTCTTCTTCTGACACCCTTGAAGAAATTCCAACTATCTCGATTGTGGATGAGAAAGATGTCGGTGGCACACTCCAAACCGGCGAGCTCGACGTTCCTATGCATGATCTGGATCTGTGCGATGTCTTGGACCCCGCAGATGATGTGTCTACCTTGAACCAATCCCGTGGAAAGGGTAAGAAGACGTCGAAGGGGAAAAGAAACTGATTCTTGCGCTGTCGTTCGGGTTTCTATAATGTACTGTCTCTTTTGATGTATTGTAGTTGTATCTTGTGAATAAATCCACTCCTCATTCTGTCCTTCTACAAGCGTCGCCCACGTCGTCGTGTTGAGTATTTTGTTAATGTATTATTCTGTATAATTAAGCCTTGCGCTGCGAAGGCTTATCTGGCGTTGAATACAACGTCTGCGAGAAAAAATCCCAGATCTATTCATTATCGTCATCGTGTTCGGTCACAGATAAGACGATGGGTGAAGCTAACTCTCCTGCTCATGATTGTAGAACGTCGGAGATTCGGAAGGCCCTTCTATCTAGATACCCGACTGTGTCCAGGATTTGACATTGAGCATTAGTAAGATGCTAGAATGTATCTAGATATCCCCGAAACAAAACCTATGTCATAAGATTTGACATTGACCATTAGTCACCGATAATGAGTAACAAGCTATGACGTTACCGATTTTACTCTCAGATTCCGGAATGCAGTATTTGAGAAGGCTCCGTCTATCTAGATAGCATTTGTCTCAGATTTTTCAAAGATCTGAAGTCGACCTATGTGACGAGCATGAATTAGGGAACCACAACGAATTAGGAAGGAAAATCAATACGCCTGCATTCGACCATGCTAGAATCTACATATCCCCTATGTCATAAGATTTGACATTGACCATTAGTCACCGATAATTAGTAACAGGCTATGACATTAGCCTTTTTACTGTCAGATTCCGGAATGCAGTATTTGGAAAGCTCCGTCTATCTAGATACCATTTGTCTCAGATTTTTCAAAAATCTAAAATCGACCTATTCGTTCGGAGGGACATGAATTAGGAAACCACAACGAATTAGGCAACTGAAGGAAGGAAAATGCCTACTTTCGACCGTACCTTTCCTGCCAGTCACTAATAAAAAAAGTTACTTTTAAGATGAAAGGGTATCCTTACCAGTCTAGTTCCAGACATAAGGCGCGACACAATGCCATTGGTGTACGTATTATTAGAATATTTTACGAATGACTGCGTTTAACAGCTTTCCAGACTGCCTGACTGTCAAGATCTCGTGATTCGTGAACTCTCTCCCCGCGATCGTCTCCGTTACAGCCTAGCCTGTAGAGAAACATGCGATTATGTGACTTCCTTCAACGAACGGGCTTTCCGCGTTGCTCATGTACTTCGTCGTTACTTTCCTGATGCTTCACTATTGTCGAAATTTCGCTACCTACAGTATTATCTCGATGTTGTCATATCCGGATCTACCGCACTGCAGTTCTTGGAGCGCACCACATTCAAGAATGCGGATTTGGACCTGTACATGAACTACGAAGCTGTACCACAGTTCAAGCGCTTTCTAGAAGCTGCAGGCTACGTCTGGACACCGCGATGTCCCCATGAAATGACTGCATATTGTAATTTGTACGAAGTCTATGCAACTGTTCCTCCTCATATTCCTTACGAGGCTCGAGGAATCGTCAAGGTATTTAATTTCCTGCGCGAAGGTGAAACGGTCCAGGTAATTGCCACTAAGAACGGACCAATGGATGCTATCCTCGGTTTTCACTCTAGTACGGGAATCCTCTATGCTCTCTGTGTCGTATGATTGACCTTTGGTTGTTTCAGCATGCGTTATGAATGTTATCACGTTTTCACATGCCTATTCCCTCTTTCCCTACACAACTTTCCATTCGAATGCAAACGTCCGTATTGCACGTCGGTTTTCTTCAGCTCCTGCCATCATGACATACAAGGCCGCTATCGAGAAGTACGAACAGCGGGGTTGGCAGAGTGCCTTTATTCCGTCCAGTGATGTCTATCTTAAGCTCTGTTCGGAATTCCGTACCGGTCTTCGGTATGTGGGTGATTCCTTGTGTTGGACAGTAGCACTCGAAGGCATAGCGAACGATGTCCTTGGAACTACAGGCCTGGGGCTGGAACCTAGGTTCATGGGAAGAGAAATGGATCCTATCTGATGCAACTCGTGGTTTCAAAAAGTCGACGGAAGAAAATTCAGTGTCTTCAACGAAAACTCTCGTCCTTATGGCTTCGATAAACACTTCACCTTCAAGTACACGTTGTCTCTGGCGAGGCTTGCCCAGCAAGACAGTCTGTTCGACATGAACGATCGCTATCGGTAAGCTCATTTTATTGTCCAATTAATCAATTTGATGACATTAGCGGCAGGTTCGAGAACGCATATGCAAGGATCCTTCATCTCACCTACGGCCAGAGGGGACGAATGGCTTTGTTTTCTACTGATCGCAGTGTTGTCTATCAATTTCCACGGGGAGAAAATCGTTTCACAGGTGTCCAATATTGCAACCTGCCCTCAGCCGCTACCGTACAAGTCATTCGAGTATTTGCAAGGAAATTGGCGGCTATCTTATGTTATGTCCCTGGTGTATGTCCTTTCTCCCTTTGTTTTTTTTTTGGCCCTAATTCAGAAAAGGTTCGCTTTTCTACTACAATTCCAGAACCGGTTCCGGGTTGCGAGTACACTCCTCGGGTTGTTGTTAATGCCACTTTCATTCTCAGGGTGGATCGTTCGTTCGAACCGAGCGATTTGATGGCATTGAGAGCGAACAATGCGAATCGATTACTTGCAGCCAACTTGACGGTCAAGTACACATCGATTGGTGGTTGGTTTGCAATTTAGGACCATTTTCTTTTTATTCTGAATGATGTGTATCGCCTGGCGACTGCTTAAATCGAAGACCAAACCTACATGTACTTGTACGTATCGTGTACTATAGCCTATGCAACTCTATTTGTCATGTACATTTCCTTATGATTATGCGTTTCTTGTAACCGGTGAATTTGCCTTTGTGCCGAATTGTCCGCGCCGGAACTCGAACTCAAAGCAGAGGCCGACATTTGCCAGTCGATAAGAAGCAACTCGTACGTCGTTGTATTTTCGTGTCTATCGCCCTACACCCTCAGGAGCTCTCAAGGAATTCTGGTGAAAAATTGAAGGGCTGTGATAGGTGGAGTTTGTGGACAGAGATATCGTGAAACGTTGGTTCCAACAGAGAAGATAGAGGAAAACATTTCAGTGTAAATAAAATACCGCAGTGGCTTCATCATACAACAAGTTTGTTACATATACCGAAGAACGTGTCGGTCGTAGGTGTGGCAATCTTAGCGTATTGAACTCATACTGGGTCAATCAAGATGGCGTCTACAAATACTATGAGGTGATCCTAGTTGATCCTTCACACAAGGCTATTTGTCGCGATCCTCGCATCAACTGGATAGTCAATCCTGTACACAAACGTCGCGAGGCACGTGGGCTTACCAGCGCTGGCAAGAAGGTGTGTGATCTCATTTTTTTCTTTTGTGTGAGTTGTGCTGATTACTCGGTCAGAACCGTGGTCTTGGCAAAGGAAATCGTTACAATCATACTCCTGCCAGGTCTACCTGGAAGAGGCACAACACTCAGTCTCCGCCGCTACCGGTAATTCGATTGTTGTGTCGGTTGTATATATGTCAGTTAGTACAATAATGGTACATTACCAACGAAGAACCTGTTCAGTAACGAGTTGACATTTAAAAAAGTTCCCGATCGTTCTGGTCGTGTTCATTTTTTCGTTTACCTATTGAATACCTTGTTGTACAAACATGAGAATAATTAGGTATAGAACCTACTTACATTGTTCAAATGTTATGAATCATTACACTTCGAGTTTTCAATTTATAAAAAGTTGAAGGGCTTTGATAGGTGGAGTTTGTGGATAGAGAGATCGTAAAACGTTGGTTCCAACACAGAACACAGAGGAAAACATTTCAGTGTAAATAAAATACCGCAGTGGCTTCATCATACGACAAGTTTGTTACATAATATCCTTTACAAGTACATTACCGACGAAGAACCTGTTCAGTAACGAGTTAACATTTAAACAAGTTCCCGATTGAATTGGCCTGCGTATCTACTTGTTACCGGCGCTTGGTGTCTGCGATACTGCATTTCTTCGCTACTCACGAGAGTATGATCGGTTCGTTCGTTCACTCGAGCCGGACCTTCTCTCTTGTTGCTGTCCGTCGCACTCGCAAAAGTCCAAAGACGGTCGTCATTTGGGAAGAACTGCTGATTTGGGATTGCGACAGGTGCAAACGCTGACGGAGCAAAACCTTCTGCGTTATTCGTATCCCGAGTTGGCACCCATCCGAAAACTCTGGACAATCCACGGTGCGCACCATCAGAATAACCAGTAGTAACGTTGGAATCTGGAGGGCCGTCGACCTCGACTTTGCTTGGCAACCGACCGTTGCTTCCAGGATTATTCATATACGTGACAGTCTGTCGAGGTGGAGAAATGTCCATCTCTGGAGACTGCGGAGTGCGACTATCATGAAATGAAGACAAAAGGATATCACAGACGGTGCGTACCTCGTACTGGCCTCCGCTAGTGTCGACATCTTTACCCATAACCATGATAGTCGATGGTCCCATGAAGGTCATCGACCCACCGACTTCGCCACTGGGAGAAGATAACGTCTTGCTTCCTCTGTCACTCTGATTCTCCCATTGAACCTCGAAATCCGAATGTCCAACTACGCTCGACGGAGTAGATGGAGGATAACATACCGAAGGCGAATGCGACATATTTCCTGAATCACTACTGAAGGAAGTCGCGGTACCGGGCTCCGACGGGGTCGAAACGTCTGTGTACTGCTGATGAGATACTCCTGAGTGGTTGACAACGTCGCCTGGGTAGAGTCGATTATTGCCGTCAACACGTGGAGTCCATGGCTGACCAGGTACACGAATTTCGATCCCGTCCGCGACAAAGACCTTAACCTTGACAGATAATACTGTGAGGTCTTTTTTTTTTGTTCAAAGCGCACACTGCTCACCAATTCTTTGCTATGAGTCTCATGGCAAATTAGTTTGATAATGGCATTCGGCCTTATGGCTTTAGCCCAAGGATGCCAATAGTTGGTCCAAGGGTGAACCTCCTCAGTGGATGTAAACATTACTTGATCGGTGTCTGATGTAAGAGTCTCCTTCACTTGGGGGGAGCAATCGAGCTTGCGAACATGTTATTAACTCGCAGCAAAGAAAATATAAGAAAGAATAAGGAGCTCACCGCAACGGTCGACGGAACAACTACTTCCACGCATGATGTCCCGGCAGGGCCGACATATAGACCAGCGGGTTGAATGACTAGTCGTTCCACTACAGCCTGTAGGTACTGTCAATGACTTAGACAGTTACGATTTAGGAGACCCTCACCGGTATAACAGCGCTTCCCACCAACACCAGGTAGTTGCACTTATCACCATCGACGGACGTGACTCGGATGGAGGTAGTGCCCGGTTCTCCCTATGAATGCGTTGGTCAAAGGTATGTGATGTTAAGACTT
>ML179448.1:81213-92492 GCA_004369135.1 Dendrothele bispora CBS 962.96
TCGTAACATGCGCCATAACTGGCTGCAAACCTCGATGTTAGCTCAGGAGGTGGTTGATCTCCGACTATCTGGACATGAGGTGGTGATCCGATTGCGCGTCGTTACACGCTGCATTCGTTGATCTCTCTCATAGTTATTGCGGTAACAGGTCTGCGCGTTTTACACGCTGCAACCCTCTTTCTTACTCTTTAAATTAGATAGTTTATCGATCTGCGCGTTTTATCCGCTGCGATCGCGTTACTCTTTTTATTGCGATTTTGATCTGCGCGTACTATCCGCTGCGATCCTAATCTGCAGGTTGCTACCATTGATCTGCGCGTCGTTACACGCTGCGATCTTTGTGCGATCACCGATCTGCGTGTAGTTATACGCTGCGATCGGACCGATCCATAGCTATAAACCTTGCGATTAGTTGATCTACGTAATTATTCTTGTTGTAATTAATTTTTGCGCGTTTTATCTGCTGCATTAAATATACACATTAATATAATCGCTGCGATCATTTACAAATCCGCATATAACGCCCCCGAACTTAGACCCGCTGCAGTGCTTAGTGCACAGCGCGATTTATTTTCACTAGTCCGTTTGCGTGCTGTACTTTGAGTACGATGTAAATGTTGACAAACTAGTACCGGATTTATGTGAGCTTTGAGCTGCATATCTGGGAAATTGGATAAAAAGCATGTTAGCTTAGCGCTGCGTGTTTGATGTCACCGTTGAATAGCGCCCTTGTGGCTGCTTTTTACTCTTAAACAGTGTAGGACAAACGCTGTCGGTCCGACTATCCAAATCTTTTTACACTTTTATTAAAAAGTTGTACGCTTTAGTTAGCCAATTACCCGCCTAGATCTAGCATCTTTTGATGTCTCAAGGCCAGTGGAATGTCATTGTTGACGGCCGTCCTGCCAGTCACTGACACTAAAATGAAGTTTTACTTCTTTAGACCTTTTTCGTCTTTTACGACGATTTTTCCACCGGTGCCAGAGACGTCAGGAATACCATGGTTTTGACCGTTGGTTCTTTACCTTAGATAGCTATTGATCTCCCGATATACATCCCGCCTCCGCTCATTACGTTTATACGGCCATTGGCACGGTTTTTACCGTTCCAAACCCTTTTTATCAGGTGATGCTGTTAAGCTCCCTGATCGGCAACTCTACGTCATGCAGTTTAATCGGATGCTGCTGTTCACTTTGAACGAGCGCTCTGATGGTAACTTCGGCATGAGTGCCACCGACTTTTTGGCTGTTAGCGGAAGGATGGCTTCCCGACTTCAGAACGCAGGCTTGGTGCCTTGCAGACTGGTCATTCGGAACGCCACGGTTGATGTGAATAAGGTTGCAATCATTGATGTCGCGCGTCTAAATACGCTGCAATTCTCTGATATGATTATTCAAAGGATGCGATCATAATCTCTGCCCGCTTCATGCGCTGCAAAAACTTTGATCTGCATATTATGCTAAGTTGTAGCTCGCGCGTTTAATTACGCTGCAAGTATCGACAGCAGGAGCGGACTAGGCATGCACCTTATGTGCGCCGTTCATCCTTTAATCCTTTGATAACCTTTATTCTTTTACAAAGAAATCAACGATTTCATCAGGGACATCGGCTTAATTGCCAATCCTTGAAGACATTGTCATGTCAGACCCTCAGTCCGGGCCGGAAGGCTGTGGATTTCGATCCCTCGTGGATTGATTAACTTAGGGAAAGACTTCGACGAAGTTTTCTTGGGCCCCAAGACAAAGATAAACTCTTAACAGTGTAACCAATGCGCGTCAATATGCTGCAAGGTGAGTGAGTTAAGCTAGTATTTTATTAGTTACTCCACTGTATTTTATATACTTTGAATATATGAGCGCGTCTATTCTGCTGCCAAGTATGAGAAGTGTAAGAGTTAACGACTTTCCTCTATGGAAATGTCTATCTTGGTCTTAAGATCGGATCTCTATATGATCGAACCGGTCGTTTTAAGTCCTAGACGTTGAATCAATGATTCTCTTTCGATTGGGAACCCCTAAGGGTGATAACCTTAGTGCGAGGTGACGCTCAGCACTTTAAGGGAGTTAACATTTGGTTAGAAGGTTTTTACCTCACCAACAAAAGTCATATATTGGAATTTATTCCTACCCACAGCATGATGTCGCAAGAAATTGCAGACACTTGCGTCTTTCCATCTCGAGAGACAATACATCGCCGATTAGGTTATTCTTCGCGATCCTTTATGATCCTGCTGAGGAAATATACCTTTTCATGAATTCTTGAACACTTGAGCATGCAACACACTTCGTGTTTGCATCAGTGCTTACTTACTCGGACTTTTGTTCGGTATAATCATACGCTGCATTTTTGCGCGATTGATGAAGCACTTTGCGCCTTATTTTAGGCTGCATTAGACTCGTGTACTTATTTGAATTCACTATAGACTTTGCCGTTCAAATTAAAAAACTGAACACCACTCCGTCGCCTTAATTGGCAGTACTTACCATATCGGAAGTAAGGGGGAGTTTCTTTGTGAAATCACTCCTAAATCGGAATGAATGGTGTAATCTTAAGTTTTTGCTCCTTTTGGACAAGGCAAATAGCGTTACACGTCTACTTATCGGCTGAAGTATATCATATTTCGTGAAGGGTTAGCTGGTACGTTTGCCATTAAAGCACCTTCCGAAATGAAGGGTTAGCATCAAAGCGCCTTCAACCGTCTCAAAAGTTGCCATTTCGGCACTCGATGATGATGGATC
The DNA here is from genome assembly GCA_004369135.1 of Dendrothele bispora CBS 962.96. Taxonomy (NCBI): domain Eukaryota; kingdom Fungi; phylum Basidiomycota; class Agaricomycetes; order Agaricales; genus Dendrothele; species Dendrothele bispora. The sequence goes on from ML179448.1 coordinate 83,952, forward strand.
CCATTTATCAATCCTCCAAGATTGATTCCTGACGATGAAGATGATCGAAGGTAATACCTCTCATCCTCCTCACGGTCCTTCCCAATAAGATGGACAGGATTTACGCAAGGTTAGCTACCTTAGCAATCCTATAGTCCCCCACTTTTTGCCTTCGGAAGAGGAGCTCGAACTTGCCATTTTTCGGCATTTCGGACCTCATGGCATCTGTGGAAAATGATACCCTCACGGGCTAGTAACATAAATGGGGATAATCGGCCCCTATAAATATGTTATTACAGAAAAAACCTACTTAGTGAAAGAATATTGTAGGAAGAATAAGCGCTGGTGCAAACCCCGCTTACCTACAATACCAGAATAAGGTTTCCCGAGCCTAGTTCTGTGCCTTTAAGGTTCTACACTAATGGCGACACCCAACTCTGCACTAAAACGTGAGGATGATGGCGAAACTATGCCGGGAAGGGGGAGAATATTATACTTTGCTTTCCAAAGCAATTTTAAAGGAATTAATCAAAAATGCCGCATAAAAAATCCGTGCTTAGGCATTACCGAGAATTGCTCGCCTGTTAAAGGCTTGAAGCAGGAGGAATGGAAGATAGTTTGCCGAGAAGAATTTAGAGGCACTTCTCTAAGGCATAACATCTTTTAAAATGGTAGATCGACCTATTTTATTAAAATGGTCAAACTTTATAAAACCGATGAGTCTTTTAAAGGCAGACTTGTCATTAAGGTTTTTATAGATCAAAGGTTTATACCTCGATCGAGTCTTTTATCCAAGTGAATCCACTTCGAGACAGTGCGACTCGTCACCGCATTGGCAGCGCTTATGTGCAGCGCCTATATGGCAAACTCGATGATGTAGACTTACACGGAACATCCCGATGGTCCTTAATTCCATTGGATAGGAGCACAAAGGTCTTAATTCCATTGGATAGGAGCACAAAGGTCTTAATTGACTTTATTTTTCATTTTTACCCTTTCTCGCCCTCTATGGCTTCGAGCACGTCCCTTTATGGTGACATTCCCAAAACGTAGGAGTTAGCCTTAAAAAGCATCCTTACAAACGCTACGGAATTTGCTTGATATTCGTCCATGAAGGAACTTAGTTTAGTCCAAACTGGTTCTGTTGCGGGCATTTTAAGTCTTCACTTTTTAAGATTAGGCTTGATTTTTATCGCCATTGTCTATGTGAATGACACCTGGACAATGTCCTTGTTCATAAGCGAAATGTTTATGAAGAATTGGGAAAGTATAGTCTTCATGGCTGCAAACGCGCCTACTTGACCTACTTAAGTGATAAATCGCTGCGGCATACAATATGCTTCGTCTGCGCGAAATTTCAGTCTCTACCACGTTCTGTAGAACTCTGCAGCCACTGTCCTGCATTAAAGAGTTTTCGAACATTGTGGAACTTAATCCCATTCTTTTGTTAAAAGATTCTTGATTTTATCGAATCTTGTCTCTATATTTTGGAGATCAAACATTTTTTACGCTGTAACTAAACTTGCGCAATTTTTACTGCAACCCCCGAACTTGATTCGTTGATAGACTCTGTAGCCACAGTCCTACACCAAAGAGTTAGTCACTTTCAATGTTCACGTCAAAGTACGTCTTTAACGGAAATGACAAACCACTTATCCATTTGCGCATCTTACACTGCTGCATTTGTTGATTATTACTTAGTAAGGCTGCCTTCACAAGGCGCTTGAAAAGAATTACGACTCATGGCTGCTTTTAGCACCATATATGGCTTTGAGTCAATCTCGCCATTTTTCATTTTTACTTTTCGGCTGCTCGGCTGCTTAATTAAGCGTCAATTTAGCGCCATTTATGCCATTTTTATTTTACCGGCAGCTTCTTAGCGCCATTTTACTTTTACTTTTATTGTACAAAGTAGTTACGCTTACATACTTTTTTAGGTAGTATTTAGCGAGGGGGAGTGTTGAACTTTGTTCCATTTTCCATCAGACTATTATACACAGCCTCATTGCTATATGTAGAATACCTACTATAACTATGTGCACTGCATGGTCTGTGCACCCTTGTCTGTAGTATATAATGACTTAGGTCTACTGTCTGTAAATAACAAGTCTTTTCCCTTACTGGAGGAGCAGTCGCCCTAAGTCCTTTAAGTATATTTACTAACGTCTAACTTCTCTGTCCCCAGATATGTCGTGGTAGGTCATGCCGCTGTGCACTCAGCAGTAGCAGTAGCTGCCCTCGACAACGTGTTGAGTGCTTGCATGACTCTGGCTCACAGGTGGTATCTACTTCCAAAGCAAGAGCTATGGAGTTAGGACTTAGCTGGGACCCCTCTGTGGTAATATACATGCAGTCGGCGAACGGTCAAGTGGAGAAGTCTTTGGGTATCTGTCGTGATGTACCATTTGATTTTGGGCATATGACAGTATATCTACAGGTACATGTCATAGAAAATCCTGCCTATGATATACTACTTGGGAGGCCCTTTGATGTGGTGATGAGATGCGTTGCTCACAATGGAAGAGATGGGAGTCAAACTCTCACTCTCCATTGCCCAAACAGCAATCAAACCATCGTAGTCCCTACTTCAGAAAGAGGAAAAGCCAGACCTGTCTTAGTTCCAGACAGAGCCTCTGGTACAGACTCGGTGAAGAGCTCTGCGGAGCTGCCGAAACTGAAAGAGGGTTTTTAGAGAGCCTTGAGGAATGGATCGATGATTCAGGAGAGGCTGCATTGACGATCGTTGAAGGAGAAGACGGTGTGTTCGAAATAGAACAAGTCGCCTTCCCTAAGGTTCGAAGAAAAGAGGTGAAGAGATTGTCGAGTAATGGGGAGTTTGGACGACGATCTGGAAAGTTTACGAAGGAGGAATTGGTTGATGTGTATTTGGCTGCATCCGTCGATGCTACCAAGCATGAGCCGACCTCTGAGTATACTCTAAAGACATACCTGACTTCGAGTTTTGAGAAGTCTCCTGTATCGTCTTCGACGGTTAACACTGACAAAGGTGGTCTGGGAGTTAATTCTCAAAGTCTCCAAGGTTTGGAGGAGGGTTATGAGCCAGAGAGTGGGGTTGCTGGTTTAAAGGTGCCCTATTCCAAGAAGCCACACCTGCAACTTTGCCTTGACAATACTCCTGCTTTGAAAGCCTAAAAACAGAATGAAAAATAGTAAAACCAAAAACAAGAGATAAAGAGCAAAACCCAAAAAGAGATCCTGTTCCTATTTCCTTGAAGGTCGAAGACCCGACTTCCGTTTTCAATTCCATTTCCTCAGTCTTTCATTTCTCTGTTTCTTGTTCCGAAAGTGGGGGAGACGAGGGTCATGAGGTTAATCTTGCAGACCTTGTCGAACCTGATACAGAGAAAGAGACGATACCATTGTTGGTGTTCGGCTCGAAGAAGTACAAGCCAGTGGCGTTGAAGGTTAAACCTGTACTCACTGTGCTGCCAGAAAAGTTTAGAATCGTCAGAGACATCAAAGGTGATCATTTAAAGGAGATGCCAACGTTGTCTGTGACTCCAAGGGATTTCGAGCCGACAGGCAGATATACCCAAGAAAGAAAAGAGATTATTGATCGAGTGCATGGAGACAACTTTCTTTGGCCAGAAGAAAGGAAGTTGATGCATGAGTTCATGATGTTACAAGAGAAGGGCTTTGCATGGGATGATACACGAGAGGGGACACTTCAAAGAGGAGTATTTTCCACCAGTGGATATGCCGGTGATTCCGCATATGCCCTGGGTGCTGAAAAACATCCCTATTCCTCCTGCTATCTACCCAGAAGTGTGCAAGGTTATCCAGACCAAGATCAAAGTGGGGGTCTACGAGCCTTCCAACTCGTCGTACTGCTCTCGTTGGTTCTGCATAGTAAAGAAAGACAGAAAGAGTCTGAGACTAGTTCATAGTCTGGAGCCCCTAAATGCTGTGACGATTGCGCACTCAGGGATTCCACCTGCAACAGATGACTTGGTGGCTCACTTCTCAGGGAGATCCTGTGGAGCCTGCCTTGACCTGTATGTTGGCTACGACGAATGAATCTTAGCTGAGTCAAGCAGAGACTACACCACCTTACAGACACCTTTTGGAGCGCTACGCTTAGTAACTCTTCCAATGGGGTGGACCAACTCCGTGCCAATTTTTCACGACGATGTCACCTACATATTGAAGGATGAGATCCCCCAAGTCACCATTCCCTACGTTGACAACGTCCCTGTACGAGGTCCTGCATCTAGGTATCAGAGAGCCGATGGTTCTTATGAGACTATTTTGGGCAACCCTGGGATTCAGCAATTTGTTTGGGAGCATTTTCAAAACCTGAACAGAGTTGTTCACAGGATGAAATATGCGGGAGGGATCTTTTCTGGACATAAGGCAATATTGTGTGCCGATGAATTCATGGTAGTGGGACATGTCTGCAGCTACGAAGGGAGGAAGCCTGATAAGAGTAAAGTGAAAGTTATTACCAGCTGGCAGAGGTTCAAAAACGTCTCCGACGTTCGAGGATTCCTTGGGACATGTGGAGTCTTAAGGATCCACCAGAGGCAGGGATACATTGCCAAATGTACAGGGGATTATTCCGCATCGGCGTTTGCAATTACCAAGGGGACCTTGCTGGGGGGGTTAAGCGGTCTATATGCCAGTTTCAGAGGCCACTGGCAGCACCAGCATCAGGCTAAAATGCTTACAAAGTAAAGGTAAGCACGGCATACTTCGGCATAAGTATTTTTTGTGGCAAATGTGTTTTTTGTGGCAAATTGAGCATTTTGAGGAAAATCCGATATGGACGAGATGAGATAAAGTTGTCTAGGGTAAACTGGTGCAGTTTGATCACCTGATCACAGATCTGTTGTCCATTTTTGGATAGGGGCTGTGGCTGAAGAGAAAAATGCAAAAAACTCGCCCAGAGCCGGCGATGAAAAGTGAAAAAATTATGTAAGCATGTTTCTAGGGGTAATTTGGGGTGGGGAATTCAAATTTCCAATCAGTTCTTTGATATCTTTAGTGGTTCTTGAGATATGCATAAATTATTGTGAAAAAAAAGCGAAAAATATGTTTTTTCCCAGGGGGATCCAAATAAAGATCAAAAAAATTACATAAGTAGGTTTATAGGGGTAATTTTGGGTGGGGAGTTTGAATTTCCAATCAATTTTGTGATATCTTTAGTGGTTCTTGAGATATGAGTAAATTATTGTGAAAAAAAGCGAAAAATATTTTTTTCCCAGGGTGATCCAATAAGGATCAAAAAAATTACATAAGCAGGCTTATAGGCTTAATTTTGGGTGGGGAGTTCAAATTCCCAATCAATTTTGTGATATCTTGAGTGGTTCTTGAGATATGAGTAAATTATTGTGAAAAAAGCAAAAAATATGTTTTTTCCCAGGGGGATCTGAATAAGGATCAAAAAAATTACATAAGTAGGTTTATAGGAATAATCTTGGGTGGGGAGTTTGAATTTCTCATCATTTACCTGATATTTTGAGTGGTTTTGAAGATATGAGTAAATTGTTGTGAAAGAAAGCCCAAAAATGTTTTTTTCCCAGGGAGATGCAGATAAGGGTCAAAAACATTATATAAAGGGGTTTATAGGCGTGATTTTAGCTGGGGAGTTCGAATTCTCAATCATCTTCTGGATATCTCTGATGGTTTTGAAGATATGAGTGAATTACTGTCAAACAGATCACAACAATTTTTTTCCCAGGAGGATGCAGATAAGGATCAAAAAAAATTACATAAGTGGGTTTATAGGTGTAATTTAAGGTAGGGAGCTTGAATTTCCAATCAATCTTGTAATAGCTTGGGTAGCTTTGAAGATATGAGTAAAATACTGTCAAAGACAGGACAAGGATGTTTTTTCCCAGGAGGATGCAGATAAGGATCACAAAGAATTACATAAGGAGGCACATAGGGATTTTTTGGATGGGGAGTTTGAATTACTAATCAGTTTTTGGATATCTTTAATAGTTTTGAGGATATGAGTGAGAGAAAGCACAGGAATGTTTTTTCTCAGGGGGATAGAGAAAAGGATCCAAAAATTCATTTAAGCAAGTCCATAGGGGTAATTTCAGGTGGACAGTTTGAATTTTCAATAAGTTTCTTGATATCTTTAGTGTTTTTGACAATATGAGTGAATTACTGTGAGAGAAACCCAACAATGTTTTTTCCCAGGATGATGTAGATAAGGATTGAAAAAAACAAGGGCCTGGCGGATCGGCGATGAAGTACCTGGGGTCACATAATTTTTTTTTGAGGCCACCATGACCCCCTCCCCCCCCTTCCTGCCTTATATGGATTATCTAAGATCACGTGTGTGAAGATTAGATTAAAGATAAGATGTAGATTAGATTAAAGATAAGATGTAGATTACAGATAAGTACTACAATATTAGCCGTCATGCACATTTTTGGAGATCCTTGTCCATCATTTGATTTTTTGCGGTTCATTGAAATTACTTTAGACATGGTTTTTTGACACTGTGAAGTCCTTCTTGGTTTTAAAATAAGTAATATCACATATAATCTCCATAAGGCTATCAGCATATTGGTGCGAAAGATTGAATATGCACATTATCAAGCTTTTTTACCAGTATCTTACCAGTATCCATCATTTCTGCGCAATTTGAGGCTACTTTGTAGCAAAGTCACAAAATTTTTTTCCGACCCCACTAAGACCCCCCCCTCCCTACATCGGGTCCATGGTCGCCGATCTGCCAGGCCCTTGGAAAAAAAGCTTGTAAGCAAGTCCATAGAGCTAATCTCAGGTAAGCAGTTTGAATGTATTCCAGAACAAAAGTAACTGTAGTATAGATCTTAAGTAGTCATTGAAGCAGTGAAGCTATTGCAAATTTGAAATCCAACAAAAGTAACAGTAGTATATACTCTTTGATCAAATAAAAAGCTGTAGTTGACTAGAGGTGATTTCTAAAGCATGTTAGTTTTGCTATTTGGTGATTTGACAACTATGAGAACTGTATCTGAATGTCATAGGCTGGTTCCTAAGATGTGTCTGGCATCTGCATATTTTATGCTTGTACATGGCAGGTCAGTGAATATCTCAAGAAACACTAAGAATATTGAAATTCTGTCTGAAAATTTGGAATTCCAGACCCAATTTACCCCTATAAACACCCTTACCTCACACCGGACGCGAACTCGTGGGAAGCAGACGGGCTGCTGCTTGACAGGCAGCAGGTCGAGCAGCAGAACTGGAGCCAACCTGGAGCCGGTTATTTTTGATAAAGAGCTCAGGGTCAGACAAAGGTCAAGCCAAAATGAGATCTGAGATCTCAATATATTTACTATTTAACACGCTCGCGAGCCTTTGTTCTGATCGGCCCCAGGTTGGCTGCTTGACCTGCTGCTTGACCTGCTGCTTGTCAAGCAGCCAACCCGTCTGCTTCCCACAAGTTCGCGTCCGGTGTCATTTTTTATATTTTCATCACCAGCTCCAAAAATGTTTTTTGCGTTTTTCTCTTCAGCCACAGTCTCTATTCCAATTTGGTAACCATATTCAAGGTCTCCATTTCATAAGGCATCTGCCAGTGGTTTCTGGAAGCATGGGAAAATTCTGCCCTTATTTATCAGACAGCCCCTTCCAATGCCTGCCACAATAAACAGCAGGAATCTGCTTATTTTTGATTATTATATGATTATTTCCTAAAAAAGCAATCCCAAATGCACCTGCAACTACTGACCTGAAGCGTGGGAAAATTCCGCATCTATCCATCAATTGATCCCTCTCATTACCTGATATAGTAAGCAGCAGAGATCTGCTCATTTTTGCAAAAATTCATTTATTTTTGATTATTATGTCATTGTTTCCCAAAAAGGAAATCCCAAATGCGCCCACACCCACTGACCTGAAGTGTGGGAAAATGCCACCCTATGCACCAAATAACCCCCTCTTATTGCCTGCCAAAATAGGCAATAAAAAATCTGCTTTTTGTGATCATTATGTCATTGTTTCCTAAAAAGGAAATTCCAAATGCGCCCAAAGCCTGCCTGTCCACTGGCCTATGCAGGTCACATGTCTAGTAGAGGGTAGTGTCCCATCTTTTATATAAAAAGCTGTCTTTTGTAGGTCACATGTCTAGTAGAGGGAAATTCCCCATCTTTTATAAATAAGGCTGTGTAGGGAAGTTTACCTCTTTAATATATGCAAAATTATGGGCAACTTCCCTTATTAATATAACCTCTACAGGTGCGACATCGTCATCAACCAGTTCCCTGACCTCAACGACCCTAGCTTCTCTCTTCCCCACCTGTAGCTGCTAGGTTGATACATCATTTATGGTTAGTTGACCATTTGATAGGATGCATCAGGGAGGTCAACTAACCATAGGCTTAGGAGGGTAGGCCAGATAGGGCGGGGAGGTGGCTGTGGGTGGCTATGGACAGCTGTCCACACTGTTGGGGACAGTGAGCAGGGGTCCTTGGTCACTGCTCCTCCACCACCACCCGCCCTTCCCAAAAGGATTATGGTCATGTGATATAGTCACATGAGTGCTAATTGTGGCTGATACAGGGTGATTTTGATAAAACCCGATATGGGAGAGATAAGATA